>JAKSZT010054334.1:2576280-2723387 GCA_026826555.1 Tolypeutes matacus
AGAGAGAGAGAGAGAGAGAGAGAGAGAGAGAGAGAGAGAGAGAGAGAAACCTTAGGGACCAGAAATGAAGAGAGAACTGGGTTTGAGAGCAGTAAAATGATCCTGAATTTACATCTGCCCTGGGGGAAGTCTTCCAACTTTGTCCTTCTTTAGTATTGTGTTGATTCTTCTGGATGTTTTGCCTTTCCATATAAACGTTAGTATCGGTTTGTTGATATCCACAACTAAGCTTCCAGGAATTTTTATTGGAAATGTGTTGAATCTACTGTGTTAATTTTTCATTGACTTCTAAATGAAATATCTTCTCAAAGCACCACGTAGTGAAAATATCAAATGCAGGAGTCCATAATGTACCACCTCTGTGAAAACAGGGACCACTTCCTAGCATAGACCGAGTGTTGCACTCAGTAGAGGGTCTGCACCTGAGGGAGATAAAGGCATATTTGGCAAATGATTTAAAGGAATGTTTCTATTGATAATGAGCTTGGAAATGAATGATGTGGTGCTTGTTACCATGGTTGAATGCCTGTGTCAAATGTGCAGTCACTAACAAATCTAGGAAGCACAGGATACTCTGTTTCTCTTTAGCCTAGGTTTGAGGTGAACTACAGCTCTTCTTGTTGGTTTCTATTAGTTGATTTTGAGCCTCCAAGGAGTAACACAGAGTTGACACTTTCCATGTCCCCTGAATGCTTGACTGGCTCACATTTTAGAGAAGCACATAGGGAATAAAGAGAAGGAGATTTGGGGAACATGGCTCTACCTTTACAAGTTAGGTGACATTTGCAAGTTATCTCATCTCTCCAGTGCTCACTTCCTCATGTGTAAAATAATTAGTAATACATACTTTAGGCACTTGTTGAGAATTTAAATGAGATAGTGTATATAAAGTGCAATGCATATGTATATAGAGTAGATATTATAACTATATTTTAATTAATTACATTTTCCCTTTAATCTGTGACTTTTTCATGGGTGGGAAGGTCCCTGCATTAAAAGCCATGGTTGAATGCCTGTGTCAAAGTATAGAAAGCTCCTCCTCTAAGATTTTTTGGGGGAGCCCTCAATATTTTCTCTCAATTAAGTCATTAGAACTAATTTTATCGAAGATAAAAATCTAGCACTGATGTTCTGCTTTGTAATTTACATCACATCAGCTAGAGATTTTTAAATTATATTACTATATTTTATGTTAGCCCTTAGGAAGAGATAAGCTATTAAAGTCAATCAGTGCTTGATCCTTTGCCTTATGCATAGCCTTGGTCACTATGATAACATAATAATAAGCATCTTTATGACAGCTAATAGTCACTGGTGGGCATTTTTGAAAGGTCCAGAAGAGTGGAGAAATCAAATTTTGCTGGTGGACATTCCAAAATTCAAAAATACTTTGTCCACTTTGTATCTTAGGGAAATTTTCATTCTAATGGTTTAAAACCTGAATCTCCTTGATCACAGTTAAATATCTTTTCCACCAGATTAAATGTAGGTTAGATATGTTTCACTAATTCATGGAATTGGTTACCACATGAAATTATAACTCATGTTCTTTCATCTCTAACAGTGCAGGTCAAAAGAAATTTCTGCATTAGTGGGAATATCCTATAATTCTGTGCTTTCCAATAGAGCAGAAACTAGATTCATGTGGCTATTAAACAACTGAAATATGGGTAGTGTGACTGAGAAACTAAGTTTTTTATTTTACTTAATTTTAATGAAAATAAATTTCAATTTATATAGTCACATGCAGTTAGTTGCTACTGTATTGAACAACTAGGCAGCACAGTCCTAGCACATCTTCAGGAAAATAAGATATATAACCATATGCAATAAACTAGCTAATTGCCTAAACAGGGTAAGCTTACTTAGCAACTCACTTTGCTTTATTTTTTGTTTGTTTCAGTTTTAGTTTTTGTTTTAATGTAATTAGGAAAAATATTATTCCAAATCAAAATTGACCATTGTCATGTCTGCTTTGGAGACAGGAGTGAGGAGGAATAATTCATTTCAGTGGGAAAATGTGTTTTTCGACTACTCTTTGACTTTTGTGGGGACTGGAGAAAGAGGTAGAACTAAAAGACTTAGCATCCAAAGCCTTGGTCAATTCCTCTATACTGCAATAGGGTGCAATTCAGGTTAGAAAGTTCTTCCTTTTAGCAGAAATATTAATAAAGTTTTGGATATTCAAAAGTAGACTCAGAGGTTGATAGCAGGTGAAGAATGAGTTAAGTTTAAACTTCCACATAACAGGGAGGAGAAAGTCCATTTAGGGAGCACAAAATGGAGAAAGAGAGACGAGAAGTGTGGCACTGGGAGAAGTGAGAGAGGGACAGGACCCAGGTAGCATGAACGGGGCTGTCAGGAAAAATAGTCAATGAGTAATCCCAGTATGTTAAGAACAGGAATGTTTAATTTCCAATTTTAAGCTAATGGCATTCCCATATTGTAATCCCTTCTTTTACCTTCCTATCTTTACCAAAGTCTACTCCATTTACAAAGCATGGCATGAACTGTTTTGGAGGAAGTGAAAGAAAAGGGACTCTTATTTCATATCTGGGTCAGCATAGAGATAAGACCACACCCCCAGAGGTGAGACTCAACTGAGATAGGAACAGCAGAAGTGATTATGAGACTATGATCCCCAAATAAATTGTGAGGGATAAAGTGGTGAAAACAATTATCTTTCAATTTCAAAGAGCCAAGTAATCTCCTTAGACATCTAAATTATTTAAGGAATAAAGACACTGAATATGGTACATTATCTTAATGCCTTCCCACATCTTTAGAGCAACGGAATTCTGTGTTTAGTTCATGGAGAGGAAGTTCATGTCAAATAGGATGTGCTATTTTCAGCTAAGATTTTTGAAAGTCTTCGATCATTGTTTATATCTCAGCAATTCTGATTTACCTTTACAATGGTCTCTTTAGTGCACTTCAGTAGCTGAGTTTATACTTTGAGTATATATATATTTATATATACACATCTATCTTAATACAGAAGTGTATGCAACTAGATATCAACAAACATAAAACCTCTGAGCCCCAAGGTGACTAAAAGAGATTAGGAGGAGCTATACCACATTTACATTGTGGGTGGAGAATCTTGCCTGGAAAATTCCGAGAGTAAATTAAAACAGTCTTTCCTGGTGGTAAAAGAATGCAATTAGAGATTTAGGGCTGTTTCTGGTCCTGCAATTCTATGATTTCCAAAATTCAAGCACTCCTTTATTTTAATCTAGCCAACCAAAACTTTCTGCTGTTTCTTGACACATAAAATTAGCCATGATAGACAGCACCCAGGTTTCTGGTACAGGCAATTGGAACATAAAGGTACCATTTACTGAGATCAAGAACATGGAAGATGGAGAAGCTTTTGAACAGAGAACTGACATGACCAAAGTGAAGCTTTAATGGGAAAGATCTGTTGGCAAGAAGGATGGATGGAAGGGAAAAGTCTGGAATCAGAAAAACCAGCTAAGAAATTAGAGCAGTGGTCTAGGGGTGAGATGATAGGACCTGAAGCAAGGTGAGCAATAGAAGGGTCCAATGGGACAGACCAGGTGGAGTAGCAATAGACAGCCTTGGCAATTACAATGGAGAGTCCTAGAGGAGGGTATTAAATAGCTAGATTAGGGGGGCTGACCTGAACATCCTTGAAAACCAAGCCAAAGAATTGAGACTTAATTCAGTAGGACAAAAATTAAAACCAAAATATTCTTGAACCACACTCTCTGCTCTGTAACTCTCTGTTATGGAGTATTTCACTACTTTTGTTAACTTATTTTAAAGATTTGTTTATTTACTTAATCCATTTTAAATCCCCCCTTCCCCATTTGCTGTTTTGTGTCCATTCGCCGGGCAATTCTCTGTGTGTGTTTCCTGCCATCTCTTCTCATCCCCCTCCTCCAGTCTTCACCAGGATTCGATCCTGGAGACCTCCGATGTAGGAGAGAGGTGTTCTGCTACCTGCGCCACCTCGGTTCCTGGTTTTCAGAGAATCTCGTCTTGTCTCTCCCCTGCGTCTCTCTCTCCTGTTACGTCATCATCTTGCTGCATGGCTCCCGGGGCCTGGCGGCTCACTGGCACGCAGAGCCCGGCAGCCCATGCGCCTTCTATATATATATATATATATATATATATATTTTTTTTTTTTTTTTTAATTTTACCGGGAGGTCCCAGGGATCGGACCCAGGTCCCTCCATATGGCAGATGGACGCCCAACCATTTGAGCCACATCCGCCCCCCAACTTACTTTCTTTTTTAGCAAACGACTTTTAAAACTCAGGTTGCTACATATAAAGTTGCCAGTGCTCAGAAAACATTTCCGTTGCCAGGGCTCCTCACAATGTGTACTTCAAATATATCCTAAAGGGCTTTTGGCTGAGACCATCTGTTAGTTTTGAAGACTGGATTTCAATATGTTTGTGGCTGGACTTGTGTACATTCTGTCCTGTCTTTTGCAACTCCTCCTACAGCAAAGAATCTCCCTCTTGGAATTTAGAAAGATGTCCAAGTCTTCTGTGTTTTATTATTTTAAAACTGGTTCTGCTTTGACTGTTTTCCCTTTGTTTTTGGATGCTTGTCTCCTGTGGGAGGCAGCGAAGTAGATGGATCCTTAATACACTTCAATTTCCTGTACCTCAGGAGCTTTTAGGGAATGAATGGGATGACTTTAAGACAGCATTTGGATAGGAGGGAAAGAAATATATTTCCGTCTTAGATGAGCTATCCTTTCCTTTGAGGTTCCTGCATGAGTTATGTGCACAGAGAATATAGCTCGGGAAATAAGCACTTTTTCACACTGAGACTGGGTTCCAAATCTCTATATAGGATGCCTTTGGGGTTGCCTAAATAATGTGACAATACCTTTTGTTTAGGCTAGTTATAGGTCTGTGGCTGACAACGAAATTTCTTATTTTTTTCTTTCCCCTATAAAATGGCATGACACAGTACACACTAATATTTAGGTTTGTGGATTCGAAAGCCAGACTGCTTTGGGTTTGAATTCTGTAACTTAAAATGCTAAGTGTTAGCGGTTATTATTACTATTATTATTGAGTTTAAAGACTTCTTATTAGAGTGCAAGCCAGAGGGAGTCAGCAAGAATCAGAAAAAGTGAAGGAAAAAAAAAAACAACAAAAAAAACAAACACAACAACAACAGCAATGCCAGGAAAACAAATGCTGTTTTATTGTGCAGTCTCACGTATACCCTCTTTGTAAAGCCTTAGTCCTAGAAATCATTGCCAATCAGTGTAGCTGTTCTAGACACCATTGGGGGTGGAGTAATACAGACTCATCCTTGGTGAAGACTGATGTGAGCAATGAGGGAAAAACAGTATTTGGTTTCTGTTCAAGACCTCAGTATTGATCTATAAAAAAATTGGCTGAGAAGAAATCAAGTTCCTTATATGCATGGTGATAATTCTTTCTTGTTACAGCATGGGAAGCCTTTCCACTTTGTTTTCCTATTACTGTATTATTGTGGGATCCTTCTGCAACACTTGTCATTTGATTAAATTTAGTGATATAAGGTGGGAACTCAGTAATTAATTGTGATAAAGCTTTGAGGAAATGCAAATATAATGCTGAATTAATTTTACAAAGGGCCTTTGATACATGCATTTGATTTTTGACGTTTTTAGAACAAGGTTCCAGGATCCCCAAATGAATATTTCTACCTAAAGATTAGGAAAGGAGCAAAACGATGCCAGGCCAAAGTAACATCATTTGATGAAAAATCTCAGTTAAAGTGACATCAAATACATATTTTAATCTCTCTCAATGGCTATCAAACTTTTTTTCAATAGCAGTGGAAATCCTTTTTTGTTGATATTCAGTGAAATCCTATGAACCAAATGCATGAAATATATAAAACATATAAAAGCAGAGTTTTCTAGTTGAACTGGGACTGGCATGGGTTTGACCTACATTGTCAGCCTAGAGACTCATGAAGCAACTGAGGCAACTCCAAGCAATACAGTTTGACACAACCTATTTAACTGAATGGTCCACAATATTTTCACCATCCAAGTTCCTTTATTGTAATTTTTTTTGGTATAGTTTCTAAAATTTCCTACTATGACATAAAAAATGTACTAGGGAGAGTGGATATGGCTCAAGTGGTTGACCATCTGCTTCCACATGGGAGGTCCTGGGTTTGATCCCTGGTGCCTCCTAAAAACAAAACAAACAACAAGCAAACAAATGAAAAACACCAACTCAGCGGAGCTCATGCTGCTCAGTGATTGAGCACCACCCTCCCACATACGAGGTCTGGTGTTCAATCCCTAGCCCAGTACCTCAAAAAGGAAAAAAAAAAAAAACACTAGGAAAAAAGTGCACTAGACACCCTACACGTTATCTCCTTTGACCTTCCAAAGACCTTATTAGGGAGATACAAAGGTACCCATTTCACAAGTGAAGAAAAGCACTTATGTGACTTGCCCAAGGTGATGCAGAAATTATGGATGTGGGTCCTGAACCCAGATCTTTCTCATTCCAAAATCTTAGGCTACACCATTACCATATATGCTTATACAATTCCAATTGAGAGTAAAATAAGGACTGCTTTGCACAGCACATTTCATCATGGGCAAATGTATGATTTCCATTAGGATTTTTGAAATATGGAGAAGAGTTGAGAATTCATGATTTTTCTTATACTACCTGTTGATTGTTTAAATTAGTAAGGCTACTTAGTTTACAAATAAAATGGGTCAAAAGAAAAAAAATGCTTCCAAATATTTGATGATAGATTTAGTTTTATTTCTCATACCACTTATGAGCATACTCCTCCATCATCACTTGAGCTAAGCCAAGTGCACTCTTTCCATTACTGTCCTTTCAGATCTCTTCCTGTTCGGTTACCCCATGTAAAAGTAATGTGAAACTGAGGAGTTTGGGAATTTCTTATACAGGTAATAGTCTCATGCAAAACTCTGTGGAGTTCTCCTCATATCTTGGTTTGGGCATTTGATTCTGTAACTTTCAATCAGGCCCAGGAACCATTATGTTGTCATTTATTGAAAAGTTATTCTCTTCCCCTACAAAGAGGTATTAATCAATGCCTTAGCTATAAA
Source organism: Tolypeutes matacus (assembly GCA_026826555.1). NCBI lineage: Eukaryota > Metazoa > Chordata > Mammalia > Cingulata > Chlamyphoridae > Tolypeutes > Tolypeutes matacus. Next base: position 2,583,362 of record JAKSZT010054334.1, read on the forward strand.
AGAGATCAGATTGCCAAGAGGGCATGAAGTATTAGGTTCAACATATAGGTAATTTTAAAGGCATTTTGTTCAGTGCTGAAGTTGTGTACATCTAAAACTACAATTTAAGGCTTTCTTATTGTTTGTTGTATTTGCATGGCTATTATTACTTCTGGTGAATTCTCATGACATCCAAGTATCCCCAAGAGTTTGTGGTTTTTGTTGTTGACATTATTGTTTGTTTGTTATTTTACTTTCATACTTGTATTATCTGTGGTCCTAAATGGTCAAGTCATTCACAGGGCCATATTCTGAGAAGTGGTCTTTGACCTGACAGCTCTGAAATGAATTAGAATGAATGATGCAACTCTACATTAATGTTTAATTCAATAATACCATAAATAGCAATAACTTTTTATATATAGTACTTACTTTGTACAAGACATTGCTCTACGTTTTACAGATTTTAAACCCACTCAATTCTCAAGACAATTCTATGAGCTAGCTACTGTTATTGTAGAAATAGGCACAGAGTGTTTAAATAACTTGTCCTAGGTCAGACAGCAAGTAAGTAGGGGAACTAGAATTTGATTCCAATAAGTGTTAGTGGACTCAAAGATGTTGATCTGTTCAAAAAAGAGTGCTTATGTATTGGACTTTCTTCTTATTTTGTATCTATTATTTTCTTTAGTGTGGTATTAGTCAGGAGAGGATAAGCTATGCTACAATATCAAACAACCACAAAATTCTCAGCTGCTTAAAATAACAAAGGCTTATTTCTCACTTATATGTCCACCACGGGTTGTTTTGGGGGCTCCGCTCTTCACCATCTCCATTCCAGGTCCCAGGCACTCTATGGAAAATTGCAGGTCACTATGCCATAGGGGAAAAGAGTTGGCTCAATTGTGCAGCATCTCTTAAAAGTTCTAACTACCAGTGACACCCATCATTGTTTAAAGCCAGTCACATGATTACACCTAACCTCAAGTCAGGTGCCCAGTAAAGGAGGAGAACTGGAAATACTTTGTGAACAGTGCTGCTGACTCTCACAGGTGCCTGGATCCTTTATTTTTTTATTTTTTTATTTAATTAGGCCAGTAATTTATTAAGGTAGGGAGGGAAGAGAAATGGGAGAAAATAACAGATTATAGGTCCCAGGTAGAGAGGAAGGGGCTGAAGAGTGATAAAGAGGGCTGATTTATAGACTACAATTTCCCATTATGGATTATAAATGCCCAGGTTTTACTTGCATGTTGATTCATGTGAGAGGGGACACAGTGAGAGCAGCGCACAGAAGGCAAGAACAGGGGTTGAAAGGCAAGAGAAAGAGAGCTGGATCCATTTTTGAAGTGTGAACGATTGGTGGAAAGAAAGAAAAAAAGGATAGACTTAAGAGCATGTACCCTTTTGATACAGTTTATAAAAATTTAAGCAGAATTATCCCAGTAGATTGCAAAGAAGTAGGTAATAAGATAAGGTTAAATTTAACAACTATTAAACTTAGGAGAGGTCCAGCTTGCAAAATGAAAAGGATTTCTGGAACATGTCTTTTTGGCACTCCCAATCATCTCTCTGCCAATAACAACCATATTTACAGATGGCAAATTCGTGCTTTCCTTGGAGTTTTGATCTACCCACTACACTGCCTTCCCTCCCAAGTGATAGTTAAGTATTGAATCATTGATTCATTCATTCACTTATTCATACACTATCCCATTAATTTGTTTCAAACCTTTTTTTTGAGTGTTTTGGGACTGATTATGCTAAGCTCTAGAGAAACAAAGATATATAAGAGCTGCACCCTCAAAGAGATCACAATCTAAAATGACAAAAGCATAATTAATTAAATATGTAACCATAGATTTTATGACATTGGGGGCAGGGAGGAGGTTGGTAAATAAGACCGTAGCAATGACCAAAACTCTAATTTACTGCTTTCTAGTCATTGGGGCTCACATCGACTTCAAGTTGTTGTGGAATCTGTTCTATCTTCAGCATTTGCTATTCAAAGTTTTCTTGACTTTTATCTGTACCTTTAAAATTTCATTTCATTTAATTTCTATGCAAAGCAAATAGTGAAACTTTATTAGCTCTTAAGGGACAAGACATGATTTATAAGAAAAAGTTCTATAAACCAAAAAAAAAAGAAATGCAGTTCAGCTCAAGGAACTATTTAAAGTGGCTTAGATAAAGTAATGCTCTAGGGAAATCTTTTAAAAACTTGGTAGGTTTGTATATGGGTATTTATAATTTAGCCATACCCAGAAAGGTGTTAATGTAAGACAACAACCTTGCACAGTTCAGCTTGGATGCTGAAGTCAGCAGGTCTCTGCTTCCTGCCAGCTGCCCAAGCTTAACAACTGTCTCTTCTTTCCACCTCACTTGACCTCTTTACAGTAGTCCACATTGTCGTTCCCTTCCTCATTCTCTAAATACTCTCTTGCTTTGTCATCACAACGCCACACATCCCTGATTTTCCTCCCATATATCAGCCTTTCTCAGGTGCTGTCACCAACTTCTCTTCTACTTGACTTCTAGGCATTGGAGTCCCTCAATCCTCTACTCTCTTGCTCTACTTTCTTGTTCTGGGTTAAGTGACCCTCTTCCACATATGCTGATGCCTCCCACCTTTCTGTCTCTAGTCCAGTCTACTCTTCCCTGTTTTGGATCGACTGGCCTCTGAGAGAAAACACTTGTGTGATTGGCCAGTTCTGTCTGTGCATGTATGGATAAATTTAATTTAGGGATGGAGATGGGAATTGTTAGGTGTTCTAATTAGATCTTCTGATCTAAGCTACAATTTCTAATTGTTTTTTTCACTCATGAAGTTGATATTTTGATTTTTATCTACTTGGCTTGTGTTTTATATTTTGATTTGTTCAGAAGAAGCATGATGGAAAAGGAGTCTGATTAATTACCATCCTAAAAACTCACCAGAAGTCACATGATACTGGGGAGTTACAATGAAATCGATTAAATTTCTACAAATCAAGATTGCTCTCTACCCTTACTAAATTACTCAGGGACTCTAGAGAAACATGTCTGCTGGCCCAGGGGTAGAAGTGGGAGTGTAGGGGTAGAGCTAATAGAATCTGTAATGCTACAAGGATAATGTTATCATCACCTTAAAATAGAAGAAACTGAATCTCCAAGGGTTCAAATAGTTGCCCAAATGGTTAAGCCAGTATTCAATATATAAGCAGTCTTATATATTGAGTGCTTATGTATTGGGCTTTCCTCTTATTTTGTATCTATTATTTTCTTTAGTGTGGTATTAATCAGGAGAGGATAAGCTATGCTACAATATCAAACAACCACAAAATTCTCAGCTGCTTAAAATAACAAAGGCTTGTTTCCCAATTTGACTGACTTCCGTATCTATGCTGTTTTCATCAAACCCAGGTGACTCTCAATAACTGTGTGCTAAACCCATGAACTGTTAACGGTATTAATAAGTAAATAAAACATAGCTGTTTATAGTAAGTGATTTCATGTACATTAGTGTTGGTATGCTTATATTGTTGCATGTATAGGTATGTGAGGGGTTGTGTGTCTATTTCTTCACTCATACTTTAATATTTTTATTTTAAGAAGTTTTAATCCTAAAGTTGAAAGACTAGTACAATATACACATGTATATCACTTACCTAGTAAACCAGCTGTTAATATTTTATTACATTTGCTTAATCTATGTATGTGTATATAATTTTTTGCTGAATATTCTAAAAGTAAGTTACAGATAATAGGGTCTTTAAGTCCTAAGAATCTCAGCATTCACTTGCTAAGAATAATGAAATTCTCCTACATAACCACAATGCCACTATCACATCTAATATTAACATTAATTCAATAATATTATTTCATATACATGCTGTATTTAGATTTTTCATTGGGAATGTTTTGAAAAAATGGAAGCTTGAGTTTCTCATCTTGTGATGCATAAATTTATATTCTGGACAATGACTTCTAGATAGCTGGTACCTCTGTATCTAAAATATCCTAGGACATCATGGATAAAGAAACATTTGACTAGATAATTCTACTGCACAGTAGCAAAAAGGAAGGTAGAGGAACCAATCACAGTAGCTAAATCCTGAGTTGGACATTTTCAAGGTGAATTAACATTCAAAAGGTGGAGGATGACATTCAAGTTTTTCAACAGTTAGAATGGAGACAGTGGCATTGCTTGAAGGAGGCATAATGTTGTCAACTTTGTTTTAGCTCCTGGTATGTATTTATTCATTTATTCTACAAATGCCAGCACTGGGCTAGATCCTGGTGATACAGAAATTTATGGCATAATTCCAGTCCTTGAGAACCCCACACTACTGATGAAAACATATGTAAATAAATAATAGTAAATGCATTCCTCCAGAGATCTGTCTGAAATTCCAGTAAAGGAGTCCAAAAGGAATAAACTGATAACATTGAAGAGAATGTGCACAGACTCCCAATGGCTAAGAGATTCTAACAAAATCCTGGATGATGGAAAGTGAATGAGAACATATAACAGGACAAAAAAACTTAGAACACCATAGCGCAGCATATTTTGTAAGGCATCTATAGAGGAGGCAGGAGCTCCTTGAAACCACAGAGATGCTTAGGCAAAAGGAGGCACATATGGTGAAGGACTAGAATGGAAGGAGGGGATGAAAGGTAGAGGATTAAAGGGGATCAGCATCTGAAACTAGAGCACCAGCCTGTGCTGCCATCTCCACTCCCTCCCTTTTCAAAGGGCACACAATTAGGCTTATGTTATGGATTGAATTGTGCCTCCCCAAAAGACATGTTCACCTTTAAGGCCCAGTCCCATAAATGTGACACTATTTGGAAATAAGCTCTTTGAAGATGTTATTAGTTAAGATGAGGCCAAACAGAGTGGTCCCTAATTCAATATGACTGGTGCCCTCATATGAAAAGAGAAATTTGGACACAGACACACACACACACACACACACACACACACACACAGAGAGAGAGAGAGAGAGAGAGAGAGAGAGAGAGATGGCCATATGACAGAGACAGAGACTGAGTTATCCCATAAGCCAAAGAATGCCATGGATTGCTGGTAGCCACTGCCAGAAACCTACAGGCTTCACAGGAAGCATGGTCTTGTCAATACCTTGATTTCAGACTTCTAGCATGTATAACAGTTAGGCAATACATTTCTTTTGTTTTAAGCCACTCAGTTTGTGGAACTTTGTTATGGCAGCCCTAGAAAATTAAGACAGGCTTATCTTCCCATGAAAACAAACAAACAAAGCAAAACAAAACAATACATCTGTTCTAAAAAAATGAACTAGGAAAATCTTAGGCCACAAGTCTGATTAACCATCCAAATTCTCTTTCTTAAGTCTGAGGGCTCCTGGCCTACTGCTGGTTTTTTAATCACCCTAAAGTTAAGGCTACAGGATGAAAGTATGCAGAGGGCAGATCACCCTACCCAAGCATGCTTATACTCATGCATGTACCTGTGAGGATTTAACAGTATCTCCCATAAACAGCAGGTGCTTTCATAAAAGTGGTGGACAGTGGGGTACCTACATTCACCAACGATTGCAAGAAAGGTTAATTTGGAAACAGAAGAAGAGAGTTCTGAAAAAGCTTGGTCGTGTTTTATGATAATGACTTTTTTGGATAAAAAAATCATATCTGAATCTCTCAGATTTTGCTTTCTTCAGGGTCCCCAATAAATAAAATCCAGGGAAGGAATACAGTAGATGCTTTCTGCAAGTTTCAGAACTTAGGTTTGCAGCCATTAGAATGTGGCAAAGAATATTGAAGGACCTGCCTCCACCCCTTCTCCCTTCCTTCCTTCTCTCACCATGATTCACCTTCTTCCTGCATATACTTAGCTAAAGTGTGGGGGCATAGGGAAAAGATGAAGTCCTAATCTCATAGGATGGTAGCTGAAATTACATTGAGAAAGCAACAACGAAGTGTTCTTACTTAATTTCTTTTTAAAAGGCTGTAGTGCAGGGGTTCTTAACCTTTGTTTTCCAAGGACCCCTTTGCCAGTCAGGTGAAAACCACAGGCCCCTTGCTAAGTCCACACTATACTGTGTATTATTTAATAAATATATCACACCCGCACCAACACATCCCCACAAGATTAATGTTTTTTAGAATTTCAGTTCAAGCTCGTGGACCCCTTGTTAAGAATCCCTGCTTTAGTATATGAATATAGAATCAGAATATACCCAGAAAAAAAAGACACCTGGATCCCATGAACTAGAGAGATTCACTATTGAGATTGTCTTGTCTCCTTTAAGCACCTCTTTCAATGCCTCAATGAATTCTCCATATGATATATATGCATATGTGTTTACTGTATATAGAGTATGATCCTGGTTAAATTATATATGATATGAGATTTTAGATACTCCTTTTTTCATTTATTTTTATTCTGTCAGCAGTTTCTACTGTCATTGAAATTCACTGAAGGTGTCATTTTTAATGACTGCATAGTATTTCTTAATATGAATTTATCAAATTGATTTAATCATTCCTTCTCATGTAGCTTCCTCCCATTTTGTCATTATTCTAAACAATTCAGAGATGTAGCCAATTCTAATCTTGATTGGGTTACTCTTAGGCTCATAGTCAAAGCACCATATCAGTGTGTTCTGAGAATAGAAAGGATGTAAAATTTCTCACCTTGAGAAGTCAGAAGATTTCAGAGACTCTTCTCTTCAAGAATCAGCCAGGAGGCTGACTGTCATTACCCTGTTAGTCCTGTTCAGATTGTTATGGAACTTGTCTGAGATCACACAACTAATTAATGGAAGAGGGGCGATTTGAACCCAAGTCTCTCTCATACCAGAAGCCTCACTTTGTTTACTGTTGTGCATGGACTTTTATGACTTATATGATTCTGCTAGTTAAATTCCTTGGGCCTCCCAAATATTATGGGTTTTGTGAGAGCTTTAGGGCTGTAGTCAGTATGCCTTGCTTCATCAGTAGTACAAAACAGAGTTGTATCTCTTTTATTTTTCAAATTATATGAGTTAAATCAAGTCCTCTTCTCACAGTCTTTGAAGGTCTTCCTTCCTCGCCCCTGGGATTTTACTCTTATCCACGCTCACCCACAGAGCACCCCAGGAGCATTCACATGGGTGATCAGGGGTTTTTTCAGTGTAAGTGTCAATAACCTTGCAGAGATGAAATCAGAAGTCTGATGGTCTTCGGCTGTCTTTGTAGCTGTTGATGCCACATGGTGTCACTGTTGAAACACAAGCAGACCAGCTGTCTGGGTGCTGTCTCCTTTGTCCCCAGAACTTTGCCTCCAAACCTTGCTATCCCCCCATCCCCAAACCACCTGGTGACTTGGAAGTCTAAAACAATCAATCCCTGCGGTACTCTGGCACAGCTCCTCCATTCAGACACTTCTCACCATGGGGCAGAGCCCAGCATCATTCATTACACAGCTTGTCTCAGGTATGAAAACTGAGCCCATAGACTCTCAGATGTTATATACCAGTAATATTGGTTCAAATATACTATCAATAACACAGTTTATTGAGTTTAGACATGTAGTGTGTGTGATCTGCTAAACATAGCTTATCTATTTTTTTTTCCTTCAGCCTCCTTTCACCCCCCTCACCCCCAATACTCCACTAAATTCCTTTTTCTCTGGTGGGTGTGGGGAGTGTGGCTTACTCTTCTGGAACAAATGGAGAATGGAAGTTATTCCTTCCAATCCTACTCTGACAGAGGGGATAAAGGCTTTAATTTTTTTTGAGGTCTGGATCTTCCTTTCTCTAAAGGAGGAGAAAAGGAGCTTTATTTGTGTATCACAATTCCAGTCTGTTCCTTTTGGACAGTTAAGACCTCTTTTCAAGGAAAGAGCTGCCATTTCAGGGGTTGGAAAGAACAGCAGCACAACACTGAATATCCCCAAATGCTGAGGGAAAGGGGAAGGTGGGTGTGGGTTTTGTCATTGGCAGATGACACAGTCTGGCACAGCATTGCCCAGGCTTCAGGAAACAGCTGTGGGTACTAACCCATGTGCTATGGTTGGGGTACCCTGTGCGGGGTACCCTGAACCAAAAGAGCAGAGGAAGTGGAGACACCAGTTTTCAAAGGACCTAAAACTGGCCAGAGCTAGCAGCTGGTGACTGCAGCCAGCAGCTGGTGACAATTTTGTTTAGGTGGGGAGGTCACGTTGGAGGACAAGAGAAAGAAGGGAACAATAGCACTTCCAGAACCTGAGAGGCACTGGGGCTCTTCCTGTCTTCAGAGTGGACATTTGGTGGAAGCCACATCTGGGACAAGCAAGACATTAAGTTTCTTTGATTTATCCATGGGAGAATGAAAGAAATCATTTTAAGAGTGGACTTCCTGCCAATATGGCATTTGTATGCCAGGAAAGATTAAATTTAATTTGGAGACATTAAAGCAATGTGAGAGTGTTTGTTCTCCAGTGTTGTGTAATAGTTCATAGAATTACCCACATGCACACAGCTACTTGTCTAGGGTTCAAGCCTTGCATGGGGCTGATCATGGTAGGGCAGTTTCAGTCAGACACCGTCTCATGGAACCAGAGTCTCATCTTTTCAGACAAAGAACTTCTGCCTCTTGAGGATAAAAGAAACTCTTTCCTTTCTCAGGCCAGTCCCACCTTCAGTCCCCTGGGTGGGAGTTATTTTGTACAGAAGAAATCTAAACCTGGTTATGTACAATAATCAAGTTATGTCAAAGTTTTACTTTGTTATATTCAGGTATTGTTATATTCAGGTGATTGTCATATGGGAACATGGTTATTTTTATTGAATAGCAGCCCCTTCCCTGGGTCTCTGGTCATGAATACATTTCTTGGGAACCAATGGTAGAATATTAATAGTGTTTGTCCAGAGATCATTTGAAAATGACCAAATGAAGTGAAGTGCTACAAATTTTGCTATGCTCTATGATGGTGACCTCTCTCACCCCACTTTCCCTTCCAAAACTGTTTTTGGTATTTATTTCCCATTTCCCCTGGGAATATTTGGGTTGAGTTTTTCTTTATTCTTCATAGATCGGTGCTCACAGAGGATTCTTATAGACTGGCTGGTATATTTTTTCCATTTATGTTTCACTCACTTATTTTGTAAGATAATTCTTGGATGTTCTCATTGCATTCACCCTATACATTAGACACTTGCTCAGTCTCTATTCCCTTTGGCTTGAACCCTTTCTTGGAGCTTAAACTTAGAAATGGGTTTACTTTGGACTTAGTCTCTGATTTTCAGATCCTTTGGGATAATACCCCATTTCATTTTGTTTGGCCTTCTGGATGTTTGCTTTTGACCCTTCTGTCTTTTTTCTCAATGTGCTATATTGCTAATGCTTCAGTAGGAGCTACCATAACTCATTACCTCTCTAGCTGACAATGTCTGATCATTCTAATAATGTTTTACAAGAAGCATCGAGGTACAATATTTGGACTCCTAGCAGTTAAGGGCTTCTCCCATCACAAGAGCTTTACAATCCTTAGCATCATCACAGCATGGAAGATTTTCCTGATGGACTGAAAGGGAGTAGAGAATAGAGAGCTTTTTTTTTTTTTTTTTTTTTTTACTCTAGATTGTTCAGATTACGTGGAATTCATGTAGTCTTGCACAGCTCTGCTCACAGTTAAGCATCATTGGTAACTTTCAAAACAGGCCAAAATAAAGAAGCAGACATCCTAGGACAGGTGAAACTGAGCAAGGAATATACCAAGGAAGGTTCAGACCTGTCCTGCTCAGCACTTATTCCCCCAGGTAGCCATTACTAATCCATCGTGAGTAATTAGTATGTATAGTAAATTATATGCCATTCTCAGCATCAGCTGTAGGGTCATTTATTCTCATCTTAGCAAAATACTTCCTGCCTGTCAGAATGGAAGAGGCAAGCCCTATCACCCTCACTCAGCACCTCATCCATCTTCCTCCAAGACTTCTCGTCATTGATTATCTTCTCACTCCTCTATGTCTTCAACTCCTTGCTTTGACCTGGTCTCTTTCCATTCAGCTTTTAAACACATTCCAGTTTCTTTCATCATAATAAGCTTTCTATCACTTGCCAAATAATCTTTGCATCCTGAGAATAGTGCTTCTCATCTCTAGCTCAACCACTGGCCAAAACCTAGACGAGTGACCCTGCCCTCTTGCTTGCCAAAATACTGCATATGACCTGAGGGAATAGTTGTAATATCAACAATTAAAACAGTTGGGACTATAATGCAATGCTGGAGCCCAAAGCCCATCTAACTCTAAGAGACAATCAGGACTATCCCTCCATGCCTTGCTTCTCTGTTTACTTCAGTCATCCCCAGAAAGTAAACCTCTGCAGACACCTGAAATCTCCTTTATGTTCTCCTCTGTACTATATTCCCTAATCTATCGTAATCCATAACCTTCCCCTCCATCCCAAACCCTTGTCACTATGCCCTTTGGAATTCCTGCTCTGTGACTGGCCAACTTCCCTCCATCCCCAAACCTTCTCCTCCCCATTGATTCCACTCTTGGCTTCTAACAGAAACCTAGCTGGTCTCTGAGGACAATGTTTCCCTGTAGCCCTTCAGTTGGAGGAATTTTCCTTTTTTCTCATGCACCACATATTCAGAGCCAAGTGGTGGCATAGGTGTCCTCCTTACCTCTCATTACTACTTCTGGATCATTATACCTCTTTTTTTTCCCTTCAAAATCCCATGCTCACACCATCTGATTTTATCATGTTATCAGTTAGAATCCCATTAAGGAAATAGATGGCACACTCAAAGTAGGAAAATTAAGAGGATTTAAAAAAGAGAGCATTACAAAGATACAAGTAGGGTGGAAAAACCACAAGGAATAGTGCTGGGCTAATAAGATGGTCCCAACAGAACTAGCAACATGGTCCTTTCAAGGGAAGGAGTAGTTATCAAAACCAAGGAGGAGATACTCATGTAGGATTGGCTGCCTTGAGCCATCAGTGCCCTTAGGCCAAGGGAAACCACCAGCCCCAGGACAATTCAGCAGTTTGGGAACCTGGGGACCTCCCTTCTTCCAATCTCCTGAGGGGTTTTGCACTGACTGTATCCTACCAGAAGCCAGAGGGCAAGGAAACTCCTTGAGGCTTTCTATATGGGAAATCCTTGGGGCACAGAACGAGGTGCAGAGCAGATAGCTAGGCACACAGATGCCATCCAGGGCATTCATTCTCTTCTCTGTCATAGCTGTTGTCTACTGACCTCCTGGCCTTTCTCTTCATTCACTAAAAGCCTCTTGGCCACAGCATTCCTCTTCCCTGAACTCATACCATCCTTCCCAGTGAACTCAGCATCATGGTAATGTCCCATCCAAAGGGTTGGCCTCTCAGTTATTAAAGCAATTTTTCCTCAATGATCCTTTCTTCCACTCCCTCTCAGCCATCTATTCCCATGGTCCACCCAGAACTTGTCATTTATAGAAATTGTACAACCTTTGAAATGTTTAATTTTTTTTTTTTCAAAGATTTTATTTATTAATTCATTTATCCCCCCCTTGCTGCCCGTGCTCGCTGGGTCAGCCAACCACGCCGTGCGGGCGGGGCGGGCCTGCCCCCACCAGGAGGCCCCGGAAACTGAACCCGGGGCCCCCCATACGGCAAACAGGAGCCCCACTGATTGAGCCACAGCCGCTTCCCTGAAATGTTTAATTTATCTCAGTCATGTCCCACCTTCTTTCCTAACAGCTCATGGGCTCAAATAATCCTTCAAAATTTCTTAAAATAGGTCAAATTGCCTGATTAATTTACACTAACACTTTTTTCACACTGTAACACACCTATCTTAGTCTCACTTTTCTCCTTGTCCAACTCAGAGCCCAATGGCTCATCATTATTATTAATCCCTTGAAATTTCCTTAACCATCTCTCTCCTTCTGTCATTTTTGCTTGGAGAATCCTTTTGTGATGACTCAACTATCCAACTATGTGCTCCGTGCTTGCATACAGACAGCTGAGCATTGCAGGAAGAAAGTAACGCAGCCAGGCAGACTGGTTTCCCTTTAAATAAATCATGTAAAATTACAAGGGGGCACTCAACTGTGACTGACAACTCAACTAGATTTGTCTTGTAAATTGTTTTCTTACTTTTTAACTATATTGCACCTCTTCCTTTCTCCACAAAATTCGCATTCCCCCACTCTTTATTTTCATCCTATTTTTAACTTTGCCTCTTGTTTCACTTAAACATTGAAATATCAGCTAGGAATTTCTCCATCTTCTCACTTCCAAGTTCAGAAACCTACCTGTATCTAAACCCATGTCTTTCTTCTAAACAGGGAGAGGGAGATAATCTAATAAAATGTCAAAGCCTCCACTTTTCTTTATTTGGACTCTGGATATCATCTCTTTTTTGCCTTCTCACCCTTTATTATTATTATTTTTTATTATTTCCCCACCCTCCAACATTACTTTTCACTCTTTTAACTAGAACATTCCCATAGGAACATAAACAATCCTTAGTATCTCCTAACTGAAGGTACTGGAGTTACCTTTTTGACATTATACCTTCTTCCACTATCACCTCTTCCTCACTTCCACTATTTTGGTTGATTTCTTTCCACTCCTTTGATTTTCCTCCTATCTAATGGGCAGATTTTTCTCAGGCTTCTTTGCTGGAATCCCCTGCTCTGTTCAACATCTAATTGATTGAGCTTCCCAAGAAATTAATTTTGGGGTGTCCATTCTCCTTCAGAGATCTCATATCCATTCATTTAAATATAAACGGTATGCTAACAATATATTTTTCTCCTCAGATTATGCTGTGATATGGGAACAGAAAGGAGAGGAGGGATACATGAACTTAAAACCTGGAGGAAAGAAATTGTGACTTTGATCTGCCCACCTCCTGGTGTTATGTCTTTCCCTATCCCAAAGGAGCCTTTGAGAATAGGAAGTCTTTATTATAAAGCGTCAACCATCTTCCTGGAGAGAACAATTTGCATTCCTGATTGGTTAATCTATATGACCCAGGGCACAGAGAGCAGAAACAAGTCTCACGTGCTCCCAACCCTTCCGTCCATATTTATGGCAGCAACATGGCAATACTGTTTCCCACTTAATTAGAACATGGCACCATAATCCTTCCCCAAAGAGCTGTGGAGACATTCACTTCCAATTTATTTGATCTGCTACAGCTAATGAACCTAATTTGCTTTCCTTGGCCTAGACTATTTCCTAAATTTAATGATCCTTTCACTAAAGAATCCTACTTTTCCAATTTGGAGAAATAATAAAACCCCCTTTAATGGTGTGAACCATTCCATGTAGCATCTCTAACATCTATATCAACTAACCACTCTTATTTGATTTCTAATGTGGGTCATTTCTAAATCTTTTCCTTCGTGAAGCCTTAAATTTGTAGTCTATTTATAAAAACCTACAGTCCTTTTCATCAGAAAAGTGGCCAACTGTACCTTAGCTTAGATGTACTAGGCTTGCCTATCACAGTTCATAACACCACTAAAAGCAGTGTATCCAAATAACAAAAGTGTAGAATATTGCTTGCTCTGTTGAATTTCTGAGAGCAACTATCATTCCCTTCCTTGATGCAGAAACATGGAATTTGAAGCAAAGAGCCCAATCTGCTACTTTTCTTTTGGGTTATCAAAAATGTTTCTAGAAATAGACTCTTGAAAATAACTTCATTTATTAGCCTGAGATTTTCTTTCCAACTACAAAAGGAATATTTTTAGCAGGCATAATATTTGGTGAGCTCATCAATCTTAGTCAATGTCCAAGGAAAAATCATGGAGCTCTGTCCTCCTACAATAAGAACACATTTCTCTCCTTGATTCAATCTCCATCTCCATGCATAATATGGGCTTGTTCTAAAGCTCCCATTTTCCTTAATAAGATACACCCTGATTGTTTGGATATTTGATTTAATAAGCATTGACTCTAAGCATTTTATGTCTTAGAATAAAGATGTTTGGGAATCTATATGCTAGGATAATTATGTTGTTGTCAAAGCCTTACCTGGAATAAATCTGGGGAGGATTTCTTTTCCCTGTGTCAGATCTCAGGGGTGTGGCTCATTGAATCAAACAAGAAATCTACCACCCTTACTTATAAACGCAAATTGGTATTGCTGAGTGGCAGTTTAGGAGAAAAATCCTTCCTAATTTAAGGATTAATGTTATAGATTCCCCAATGCCTACTTCTTTCCTGTCTTCTACTATTGGTATGGAAATATTAGATTTCCTGTTCATCTTAACCTTTAACATGTCAGACCTAAATTTCTCTATATCAATAGTCTAACTGGTGAAATTAGGGAATTAAATTGCTTCGATCTCATTAATTTTTTTTTTTTTAATACAATTCTTCAACAGCTCTACTTTCATTAGCACTCTAAAGAAGCCAAGTGAACCCATCCTGACTGCCTAGTCTGGGAAAACATGGGCTTTGTCTTTTTCAGCTTCCAGCAGGAGCAATGAAGTGGCTGGGAGGAAAAAATAAAAAATAAATTCTGACTTACTAAGCAAGGCATAATATAAAATAGAAAATTCCCAAAAGACACCATAAAAATAGAAAAATTCCAAATTGTTTATGTTTAAATTCTCTTATAATTGTCATATTGACAATATAAATCTTAGGTTAATAGATACTATAAAGCAAGAATAATGCAAATAGATGTTGGGATATAAATTTCTAAGGTATGGCTTCAGAAAAAGAGGATGTAAGGTGGGGGGAAGGCATTGTTATTCTTGGGAAGCTTATTTTTATGCAGTACCAGGCCAACTACTTCAAACTTTTTAAAAACCTGGGCCCCCCCACAAGCGGGTGCGCCACCAGGCCCCACGAGCAAGTGAGCCCCCAGGTCCTGCGCGAGGGTGCACTGTCAGGCTCCATGAGCCACGCAGCAAGATGATCACATAACAGGAGAGTGACACAAGGGAGGGCCAAGACGAGATGCACCGAAAAGCCAGGAACTAAGGTAGCACAGGCAGTAAGGACGCCTCTTTCCCACATCGGAGATTCCAAGGCTGGAATCCCAGTGAAGACAGGAGGAGAAGGATGAGAAGAGAGGGCAGGAAACGGACACAGAGAGTTGTCCAGTGAATGGACACAAAATAGCAAAAACGGGGGTGGTAAAAATGGATAAAAGTAAATAATAAAGAAATCCTTTAAAAAAATGTATAGGAGAGGAAGATACGGACACTCATTAGTAGTAATACTTTGAAGATGCTTTTCATGATTTGTTAACAAATGTTTCACAACAATGCAGGGTGTTTGGGGCAGGGGGTGATGTGTGGGTGCCCTGTATGATGTAATACATGTTTGTTTTGTAAGTTCACAATGTTTTCTAAACACTTCTTGTTTATGTAAAAAAAAAAAGTTTAAGAAGGAAGTATGTATGGTATTGTAGGAAATAATTTGCAAAATTTGAAGGTTTTGCTGCAGAAGGCTTTTGCAACAATTTTTATTCCAGTTATCTTTTGTACTTTATTACCCTGTAGAAACACAGATTCCTCTGTATTTCAAAAAAATGTCAAGACTACAGTGAAGATAAATATACTAAATTCACAAAGCAATTTAAATGATTATTTAAATTTAAAATCTTTGTTTTTTTAGGAAAAAAAAAAAGAACATAACCTTTATAAAAACCACACACAAAAAACAAAAAAACAAAACAAAACAAAAATCTGGGCCTTACTCAGATCTGGCATTGTAACATTTCCAGGCATAACTCATCTGATTAAGCATCTCAAATTGAATAAATCTCCAGAATCTTTTATCATCAGAATTGCATAAAGCCTGTTCTGATGCATTCCTATTCTAGCCAAACTGTTTATTTCAAACACTTACAGTGCAATCTATCTCATTTTCTAAAATAGTTGTCATCTACTCCCTTGCACCTACAGTTCCATTATTTTAACAATCACATAATGACCTTATATTTTAATTTTAGATAATATATATTAGATTGTAAATTAACATTTTCTTAGAAATTTTGGAAAAGCCAGATAAATGTGAAGAAATACTTTTAAAAAAATCTATGGTGTAGAGGTGTCCCATTTTTGTTTTAATTTGTGGTTAGATAATGGCAAGTGATGTAGAGCATCTTTCCATGTGCTTGTTTGCCATCTGTATATTTTCTCTAGTGAAATGTTTGTTTGCATTTTTTTATCTATTTTGTAATTGGGTTTTGTTTTCTGTTAAATTTTGAGAGTTCTTTGCATATTAAAGATGCAAGACCATTCTCAGGAAAAAAAAAATCTATGATTCCAATCTAGAAATAACCACTGTATATTATACCACAGTATATCGCATCAAAATCTTTTTACTAATTATATACATTTTATATATACATAATCATATATACATAGTTTTTTTACATAATTGGATAAGCATTTTAGATACTGTCTTGTATATTATTTTCTTTCACTACCTTGAATTTTCCCATTTACAATAATGAGCATTTTCCCAAGTTATTATTCTTTAAAAACTTGGTCTTTAATAACAACAATAATAAGTTTAATTATTCCTCTGGTTTTGGACACAAATTAACAATTTCTCCTTCTCAGCAATAATAGCAAAACATTTCCAACTTTTTGCTATTTATATAACAATGCAATGAACATCCTTGTTTATAAAATGATACTTTGTTTTGTACTTCTAATTATTTTCTTAGGCTAAATTCCAAGTCAAAGAGTAAGATACAGAAAAATAAAGCACAAAGGAAAGAGAAGGTTGGGATAATAGCAGTGGAGGAGAACAGAGCAAAGAAATACAGAAAACTAATTGACATTTTTTAACGCTGCATGAAAATATGAGAAGAGGAAACTGTGAAGTTTGAAAAGAAATTAGTAAGACAGTTCATTCTAAAAGTTGAAGAAAATGAAATTCTCATAAATGAGCAATAAAAAAAGTATTGCAGTGAATCCCATGCTTTATTTATAAATAAAGATCATAATAACATCTCTATAGACAATCATGATCTTGAAAGACCCACTTCCTGTTTATTTTTTCAAAAAAGGGGATCTTAGTGAATTGGCTAGAGGCAGATATTGTACAAAATGAGACTGGAACATTTTGACATGCCAGATAGCAATGAGGCTATAAAACACTACTAGGTTCATGTCAAACAGGCTCAAGAGTCAATTCAAAGAGGCTATTTATTGGCCATTGATGAGAGAATGAGTTTTCATAAGAATAGAAATTGCAGTGGATCAAAATCTCTCAAACATGTTTAAATCCTTGAGCTCATAATGACTATATAAATATATGTGTATGTATGTGCATGTAGATAAGTATGTGTTTTTGCGTGTGTGTGTGTGTATAGCTATGTATCTATAGCTATATGTATACCAGGATGATAATGGTGTTGTCAAATCCTTACCTAGAAGAAATCGGGGAAATGTTACTTCTTCCTGTGTCACATGTCAAGGGTCAGGCTCAGTAAATCAAATAAGAAAACTGGCCACATTTATTTATAAGCACAAACTAGTATTGCTGAATGGCAGTTTAGCAGAAAAATCCTTTCTAATTCGAGGATTATTTCAAGGATCTAGTTCAAGGATCGATGGTGACAATCCCTTCTTTATTCCTAATGGTATGTTTGCCTATGCATGTGTATATATGCTTTCTCCACTTATTTTCAAGGCTAGGGGTGTATCAATTTTGTTAGCTTTATATATATTTTTTCTCCCTCTCCCTCTTCTCTCTCACTCTTTCAGTCATTTATCCTGCTTATTCTATATCACCTCTACTCAGTAACCAAATAGCAGATAAAGGAGTGTATCTTCTTATAAAATTATTCCAGCTAGTAAGTGAAAACAAGATAATAGAATTAAATTTCTCCACTTGGTAAATCCCAGTGAATTAAAAGATCTAGGCATTGAGCATCAAAGGCTGCTAACATCAGACAAAGGAAACCAGACATAATGCATCTCTTGATGAATGAACACACTACTATAGTCTTGCTAAAGGGCTCAAACTTAAGTCTGATCAAGACTAGGATCCAGCTGCCATTTGCAGGAAATACAGAGGAACATGTTGAACTGAAGAATGATCATGCACTTAGGAAAATCCAGACTATGGGAAACCACAGATCAAAAGGAGGAGGTTCTTCAAACAGATGAATTATAAGGAAAGTAAAAAGACAGATTAAAAGAAATTTAAGTGATATAAATTTTTAAAAATTGGGAAGGCTTAACTATAACACTTAGGGTGCACACTAGGATGATTAGAAAATAAAGAAATAATGCAATAAACTGAATACTATAAAAGCCAGGACAGTACTTGTTTTTGGAGGGAGGGAGCAGTGAATGGTTGGACACACTGGGGGACTTCTGGGAAAACTTGTACAGTTTCTTTCTTGATGTGTGAAGTAGTTAAAAGGGTGTCTACCTCATAATAATTCACGAAGCTGTGACAGTTAATCAGTAAGTAACATTAAAACATAATTCATAAAGTTGCTCATAATTTTCTCTTTTCATTCTTCTAATGACTGCAAGATCTGTGATGATAGCCCCTTCTTCATTCATAATGGTTAGCCCCTTCTTCATTCATAATGGTTAGCCCCTTCTTCATTCATAATGGTTTATCTGTACATGCTTGTGTGTGTTTGTGTGCTCTCTCCATTTATTTTTTTGGCAGGCTTTAAGGCATAATTTATCAGTTTTGTTAGTTTTTTCAAAGCTTTGTTGTTCCTTTTTAGTGTATGCTTGTATTCCATTTTCTTGGTTTCTTTTCCTTGTTCTCCCAAGTTATTTGCATTGAACTTGCTATTATTTTACTAAATTTTTGTAGTTAACGATTACCTCATTAAGTTTTCAGCCTTCCTTTTTATGGTAGATTGAATTATGTACCCCGAATGAGAAATGTTCATGACCTTAATCTATGTTCCTGGTGTCCCACCTATTGTAAAATAGGACCTTTTGAAGATATTAGTAAGGTGTGGCAAACTGAATCAGGATAGGTCCTAATATAGATTACTGGAGGGCTCTAAGAAGAAAAGACCACAGGGAGAACCCAGAAGTCAGTAGGAACCAGAAGGCAAACGAGAGGACATTGTCGTGGGATGGGAAAGCCAACGAGTCCCCAGGACTGTCTGTAGACAGCACCAGAATACTACATACAGTCTTTGGGGAGAAAGCAGGGCTTGCCAATACCTAGAGTTTGGACTTTTAGCCTCAAAACCTCGAGCTAATAAATTCCCATTATTTAAGCCAACCCATTGTGTGGTATTTATGATAGCAGCTCAGGCAAACTAAGACTCTTTTTATAAACAATTCATAAACCTTCTATAAACATTCTATTTAAACACTTTATATAGGAACTTTCTCTCAAATTATTCCTTTACCTGCACTCCACAGGTTTTTAATATATAGCATTTTGTTTTAGTTTGCTAAAAGCTGCTGGGAGCAATATACTGGAAATGGATTGACTTTTACAATGGGAATTTATTAGGGTAAAAGCTTACAGTTCTGAGGCTGTGAAAGTATCCAGATCAAGCCATCATCAGAAGATCCTTTTCCTGAGCTGAAGCTGCAGGACATGGCAGGGTACAAGGGCAGTGTCGGCTCTTCTCTTCCTTCTTCTCCTGCCCTTGCTTTCAGCTTCTGAGTAAAGTGGCTTCCTCTCAGCTTCTGGGTTACTCTCTGTCTGTGCAGCCTTCTTTCTGTGTCTTCACTTTTTATTCCACCATTTATAAAGGACTCCAGTAAGAGGATTAAGGCCCTGGTCAAGCAATCTAATCAAAGGCCCTTAACTAAGTAATTTAATCAAAAGATCTCACCTACAATAGGTTTACACATACAGGAATGGATTAGCTCTAAGGACATGATCTTCTGGGGCCCACCAAGCTTCAAACTGTCATGTACCTTTATTATCATTCAGTTGAACATTTAAAATTTCCCTTGTGTTTTCTGCCTTCACCATGGGTCACATACGTGTGTGTGTGTGTTTCTTAATTCTTTTTACTTTTTTTAAGTAAAAAAAGTCTACTTCTTTTTATTGCAATTTATTTGTAGATTAATTGGGCTGTGATTAGAGAACATATTCTGTACAATTTAATACCTTTAAAATTTAAGAATTGCTTTGCATCCCAGCATATGGTAAAATTTTATAAATGTTTCATTCTTGCTTGAAAAGAAGTATATTCTTCAGTTTTGGATGAAGGAACTATAGGTTTCTACATCCATATCATCAGTTAATGTTAATTATGGTGCTCAAATCTTCTGTCTGCTTATTGATATTGTCTGTGTGTTCTGTTGAGGAAATTAATATCTCTCATTATGATTGTGTATATCTCTTATCTTTCCTTGCAGATCTGCACATTTTAAAATATTTTTGAAACCATAGTAACATGAGTATACAAGTTTAAAATTTGTTTTATTTTTCTGATAAATGGAATCTTTTGTCACTATGAAGTAAAGCTTTCTTTTGCTTAGTGTTTTCATGCCATATATTTACTTTTTAACTTTTCCTTTCTTATTTCTTATGTTGCAAGTATGTCTCTTGTAAACAGCATATAGTTGTTCTAATTTGAAAGTTTTTGTCTTTTTTGGAATCATTTCATCCATTTACATTTCATGGTATTACTAATATATTTGGGTTAAAATTCTTCCTCTAATGTGCATTCTGTTTGTTCAACCTATTTTATGTTCCTTTCCCCCCCTTCTTTTCTTGCCCTCTTTTGGATCAATTATTTTTATGCTATTATGGCATTTTGCTATTATTTGGAAACTGTACTATTTTTATTATTTCATTGTTACTCTAGAAATTTCAACATGCTTTCCTAAATTATCAAAGTCTAATGTTGTTACTTTTCTTCTCCTCGTAGAAATGTAAGGCTCTGTGAAAACTTTATCTCCATTTGTTGGCTGCCAACTAAAATATTATTGCTCTTGTGTATTTTTTTTCTCTCTTTGTAGAAAATAAACCCCATGAGACATTGTTATTATGTTTTAGTCACTGTTCATTTAAATTAACTTTCATACATATAGTGTTATTTGTTTTTCATTTCTTCTAGCATATCCGACCGTGTATTATGTGATCATTTCCCTTTTTCCTGAAGAATATTCTTTATTGCTTCCTTTAACATAGTTTTGTGGATGGAGAATTAATAATATCCTTTATGGTTTTAGCCCTATCTTTGTCTATCTATGTAGCATGATGGACAATTTCTCCCCCACTTCATATGTTCTCTGTTAAGTCTGGCCTGATTTGCTCTTAAAACTCTCCATTAAGTTCTTAATTTCAGTTGTATCTTTTAATGCTAGAATCCCACATATTTACTTACATTTTTATTTTTTATGTTACTTTTCATATTTTCCAGTTAGCCGCTGAAATGATCAAACTTAGCTTTATCCCCTTCGGTGATAATAAGTATACTTATTTTACTGCGCTAGATTCTAATACTCTTCACCGATATCTAGTTCTACTTCCTGCCTTGAGATTGTGCTTCTCTACCCCGTTGAACTCAGGTGTGAGTGACCATATGACCGATTAGGTAATGAGATGGGAGCAGAAGCGATGTATGTCTCTTCTAGGCAGAGCTTTTAAAGCCAGTACCGACTGTACCATGGTCTCCTTTCCTTTTGCTGTGGTTGTCATTAATGTTTTAGAGAAAGCCTTCTCTATCAGCCTGGAACTGAGAGAAAGGACAATAAATATGAGGATCAGTGTCACCAGCCCGCTTGTGATAGGTATATAACATGAGAAAGAAATAAACATTTGTTGTTTTAAGCCACTGGCATTCTAAGGTTGTTTATTACTGCAGTGTAATCAGACACATCTGACTGAAAAAGAAATTGGAACCAGTATTGGAATGCACTTGTAGCAAACAATCTAAAATACATTGCATTGCTTTATGGCATAGGCATTAGGTGGCAAGGACACTGATAATGGCAGTTGGAAGAATGGCAAACCATGTTATGCAGTGACAAATTTCTTGGCAAAATTTTTTTCTTGTTAACTTAGAAGGCACCTAAGAAATTTGTAGCTTTATGGGAAAACAAATCTTTAGTAGCATGTTGGCTGTTGGTTACATTTGAAAGTTTATTATAAGAAATAGACAACTCAGAACAAAATTGGTTGATTTGCAAACAAGATGGGCAGTCCATAAATTTACAGACTTGTAGGACTGAAAGAGTACTGCTTCTCAAACCCAAATATTAAAAGATAAAATTGAGAAATTCTTTGAATGTCAAGGACTGATTAAAACTCTGCTTTAAGGTAAGAATCAAATAAAGAGTATGGCTGTCATATCCATTGATAAACTTTCTTTACAGCATAAGATTTTTCCAGTAAGTCCTTTTAGTTGGACAAAATCTCTCAAGAAAAAAGAGACAAAGTGTGTGTCTTACCCACTAATGCCTGATAAGCACAAGATACCTGTACTTACATTGGATGTGGGGTAAGGGACAAGAAAAGTGATTGGAATACAATGGATAATAAATAACTTGGTTTTTGAAAGAACTGTACTGTTCAAAGAACCAGCAGCTTGGACTAAAAGATCCTATGACTGATACTTTAAAAAGTCACTCAGGCACCTACATTTCCACCAACAGAAAGCTGGCTAAGACTGCTCAGCACTCACTGGTTTAAGTTTCAAAGCTCTCTCAAGTTTTGGTCATGAATGATAATGGAAAAAAGGAGTACCTCTCAGAGAGTTGAGCCAAGGGCCATGGAGATCAATGGACTGGGGAGCTATTCCCAGAGAGTGGAGCAAATCCTACCTCCAGAATATGAGTCCTTCCTGACATCTGCTCAGTGACTTCTGTGTGTGTCATATTTCTCCTCTTTTACTCTAGGATAGTGTACTGATATTATCCTTTCCCATAGGCTTTTGGAAATGAGAGGGGCAGATACCTTGTCTCTTTAGTTCCTAAGTCTCTAGATTAAGAAGATCCACAGCTAGATCTGATTTAGAGACATTTGTGGATTACTCGGAGATATTGGACTTTAAGTGGTGACTTTCCCTTGGGGAAAGGTTGAATTTGCTCTGCATTGAGAAGGGAGAGGAACATTTCTATAATTCAATGTCCTATTTTATCCATGAAGTCAGTTGATCAGTGCCAGATCCCCTGAGATAAATTCTTCCATCTCTTTCAATGACTTTGTAAGCACCTATTGCCAATGTTAAATTCTTTTCCTGCTTAATTAACCAAGAGTGATTTCTCTTTCTTGAATACTGACTAATATAATAATTGTTTCCTGTAAGTTTAAATATAATCTTTACTTTTATGTTCATTTTAAAGCCATGATAGAAATCTATTCTTTTGCCTGCAAAGACCAGTACATTCTTCTTTAGAAAACTTGTCCCCATTCCAACCATGTGGTTTGAATGAGTGCTCCATGTACTCTATATACCTTATATCCCTGGCCACCTTTAATTGACCTTTGTATGGTCCACTGACCGAAGCTGAATCAAGTAGAGAATTTACCTGGAACTTCTGAACTTAGGTCTGGAGAACAAGTCTCAAGCACTCTCTCTTTGTGAAGCTGTGAGATATAAGACCTGGGAGCTGCCAGTAGACATTTTTTTCCAATCTTGTACAGGAAGTTGTTCTGAGAGAATAAAGCTGACACACAAGAGGAAAGCAAATGAGAATAGAAAACTATTTTCCTTCCACCCTTGAGAATCAGTGAACTTCTTGTTCTAATACTAATAAATCAATAGAGTTAGAGATGGTATCCTGTCACTTGCAACCAAAAAAGTCTTGAATAAATAGAAAAAATTTAGACCACATGAAACTGCTCAGTGGCAATGGCTAGTCCATGGTTGGCTAATATGGATGCCAAAGCTTTAGCAAAAAGAGTTTATAAACTTTTAGAGATTACTGAAATAATTGGTCAGTAGAGAAGTGTAGACTGATACCTTCCATATTACTCAGGAAAAGCAGATGCATATTGTAGCCGTTTGGCAATTTGATGTAATTATGAATTCCAAAAATATGATTGGATCATGCTTGTAAACTGATCTGTTAATCTGGGCATGATTAAGTTATGATTAGGGCATTGACTGGGCCACGTCAGTAGGGTGTTGAGCCCCACCCCTTGGTGGGTGGGGGAATCGAATATAAAAGGCAAGGCAAAGGACAGAGGGAGCAGTTTTTGAGAAGCAGTTTTGATGTTGGAGTTTTGATGTTGGTGAGAATGCCCCAGGAGAAGAGAAGTTAGCTGTTCGCCTGATAGTCTACAGCTGACCTTGTGGAGGAACCAGATTTGCTAAGCCTGGAGAGAAACACAGCCCCGGGAAGAGAGGAACCCAAGAAGCATGAACCCTGGCAAACGTCCAGCAGCTGTCTTGCTCCAACACATGGCAATGGACTTTGGTGAGAGAAGAAACTTAACGCTTTATGGCCTGGTATCTGTGGACTTCTACCCCAAATAAATACCCTTTATAAAGACCAACCCATCTTTGGTATTTCACATTAGCACCCCTTTGGCTGACTAATACCCATATCTTTTGCTGCTTATTCTATTTAACCTTTGTTAACAAACATTTCTGATTAAAAGTTGGTGAAATCTGAGCAGCAACACAAATGGCACAGTAAATTCACATCTACTCCAACACATGACAGTGAGGGATACAGTGTAAAAAAAATAGGAAGGCAAAATTACATAGTCAGGGTCAAAAATCAAAATTGATATTTTCATGGACCAGAAGTAGTATAGAAACTCACAGCAGAGGTGAAGGCTGAAGCCACAGGAGAACTCAGATCAGGCAGAGGCAGCTGGGAATTTGGTTCTTGAGGGGTACCAGGGGTGGGATGGGGCTCCCCATTTTGGCCAAGGAAGTTGAAACATAATTGTGCTTACTACCACCCAGACTTGTGCAGTTATGAGATAAAGACAAGTCCTCATGGCCAGGAACTGCTTTCAGGAATTGTATCTACAAGATCGCAAGTGCCCCTGCAGATTGTGAGCACCAGCAATGCCATAAAGCTGTTTTGGACAGCAATCCTGGCGAGTGCTGCATGGAGGCACCCACTAGGCAGGGCAGAGGAAGGGAGGGAAGACAGAGAAGGAACAAAAACTGAGCTTCATTCTCCTGCCCACTTCCTAAAACTAAATTCCAAAACACATTTAAAATAAATGATAAGAAAGACTACTAAAAATCAACAGAGTATAAATTTAATCCAATTAAATTTACTTCATAGAACAATCTAACAGAGACATTAAACTAAGTATGTTTAGGATGCTTACAGAGAGAAACAGAAGCATAACTTATATTAGATATGAGTAAGAAATCATGAGCCAAAGAAATAAGTTAAGGAGGGATCAATATTTCTGCATTAGAATTTCCAGGAAAAGAGAAAGAAATAAGTTAAAAAGGGATCAATATTTCTGAACTAGAATTTCCAGGAAAAGACAATGGCAAAAGGCAAAGAATAAATGTCTGAAGAGATAATAACTGAGAATTTGGGGATTGACGAAGAATGCACACTGAATTGGATGTAGATTCAATAAAGATAATTCAACACATAAACATACCATGGTGAATCTGTAGAACATCAAAGAAAAAGTAAAAAATCCTAAGTTACCAGAAAATAAAAATAATTTTTTTGTTTTTACGTTCAATAGAAAGACAGTTAAGTTGTTAAATTGTTAGCATACTTCTCATCAGCAACAATAAGGGCTAGAAAACAATGGGGTAATATTTTTTTAAGTATTTAGAGAAAAGAGTGTCAGTCTGAAATTCTATATGTAGGCAAACCATCATTCAAGTGTGAGAACAAAACAAATACTAAGAGGATTTGTCATTCACTCTCATTCACTGAAATAATTGTTAGAGGCATGGTATACTTTAGTACTTTAGCACTTTAGAAAGATTGAGTGCACCCAAAGGGAAGATGTGAGAAACAAAAAACAACGCTGAGCACAGTGATTGATGAAGTATATCAGCAAGTAAGTATTGACCATCAAAATAATCACACTTTTTGTTAAGATAAAACTCTTCAAACAGTAGGAAGATTGGGAAGAGGAAAGGTATTCTCTAATGAGTCATTAAACTGCATTGAGGTCCTTGTGATTAGGAGGAGAGAGAGACTGAAAAACCATGAAATAGGTTAGAAAAGCTTCAAGTTGAGTATCGTGCTGGATATCTTCCATGCCCCTTCATCCTTCCTGCTCCCCCAACCAAATTTTCCCTTCTCTGCCATGCTGTACCCTAGAAGGTGAACCTTCTGGCTTCTGAGTGATTTGGCCAATGGTGACCTCATCTGGAGAGCAGAGGGAGGTGGGAGAGCCAAGCCAGGTACATAGCTTCTCTGTCCAGGCTTGTTCAGGTTCCAGTACCTTCTCCTCCCTTTTCCCTCCTGACCTAGAGTATAGTAACGCCCCTGCTGCTACTTGTCTTGGGGCATAGCACCATCACCTACGTTTCTCCACACGCTGTTGCCCACATCTTTCTGAATAATCCCTTTATTAAAATCTCTTCAGATTACCTGTGATGGTTAGGCTAATGTGTCACCTCAGCCAGGTAATTGTGTCCAGGTGTTTGTTCCAGCAAGCACTGGGCTAATTGTAATACAAGAGCATTTATGGACTTCAGTCACCAGTGAGTTTACTGAGTGGATGACTGATTACATCTGTATCAATCAGGGAGATTGCATCATCAATGGGTGGCTCTTTTATCAATCAGTTGAATGGCTTAAAAGGGGAAGTGATTTCAACATTCAGAGAGAATTTCCCAGCTCGTCCTTGGGCAGGCAACTTCTCCCAGAAACTCATCAACGACCTTTTATCGGACTTTCATCGGAGCCCCTGGTTTGCAGCCTGCCTGCGGAACCTGGACTTGTGCATCCCCACGGTCACGTGAGAGACTCTTTTAAAATTTCATATTATTGACAGATATTTCCTGTTGATTCTATTTCCCGAGAGAACCCTGACTAATACATTACCCAATTTGAGTGTGTTGAGATCCTGAATGATACAAGCATATATGTTAAAAATAAATAAGAAATTTAAAAAAAAGAAAAACTTTAAAACAAGAAAAACACAATCTTTGGCTCCTAAGCCAGTAGGAAGAAAAGATAAAAGAATTTAGACACTTTACAAATTTACAAATCCTAGAGTAGACAGCAAAAAAAAAAAAAAAAAAAAAAAAAGATATGGAAAAAATGTAAATAGAAACCAAAATAACACTGTGGAAATAATTCTAAATATATCAATATCTCAATTCATGTGAATAAATAAATTCTTATAATTAAAAGACAGGGATAATATTCAATAAAAAATAAAATCCTGGTTATATACAACATAGACACACTTAAAATAATATCATTATATTAGAGGTTATAAATAAGGAAAATAAGGTTAAAAAATAGAGTGTACAAGTACTAACTAAAAGAAATGAGCCAGTGTAGACACTGTCTAATATAGACAAAATAACATTTAAAGCAAAAAGCCTTACTTATTAAGGAGGAATTAGGACACTATATTATTATAAAAGAAAAATCCAACAAGAAACTACGAAACTCATGATTTAGGTATATAAATATATACCTAAAAATTGAGTTTAATCTAATATATATTGAAGCTTGATCTAAAATATATTTATTAATAAGGAAGCATATACTGTTTTCAAGTACACCTAGAATCTTTACAAAAAAGAACCAAATTTTTAAATAACGGTAATAAGAATGAATGAACTATCGATTCATTCAACCATGCAGAGTAATCTCACAGACAGTTTTGAATGAAAGAAAGTAGTAAAAGAGTTTATATTGAATAAGTCCATTTATATAGAGTTCAGAAACAGGAAAAGCCAATAAATCTCACAGATATTGTTGAATGAAAGAAGGCAGTAAAAGAATTTATACCGGATGAGTCCATTTATATAGAGTTCAGAAACAGGAAAAACTAATAAAATAATGGAAATCAGAATAGTGTTTATCTTGGATGGTGGGTAGTGACCGGAAGAGGTTTGGAGGGAATTCCTGGGTGAAGTTAGTATTCTCTTTCTTGGCAAGGGTGAGGTTATGAAAATTCACTGAACTTTACATCATGATCTGTACATTTTTCTATATGTTTTGTTATACTTCAATAAAAAGTATATTTAAAGAAAGCTAACCATGTACCAAGCCTCAACACACCACATTCTCTGAAGAATAGTTTAAACAGAAAGTACTCTCTGATTTTTTCACAAATTACTCTAATTTTAGATATACATACATAACACTGAGGAGTACAAAGGGTTAATGAAGCATTTTATTCATGACTTGTTGGTTAACTTGCTTGTTATTTTCTATAATTGCAACGTGAGGGTGGGGGAGGGGGCAACAGATATGATTTGTTGGCCTTAGAAACACTGTTTTAAAGCCAAACCTCATTGGAGTTTGCCTCAGCCCTGTTTGGTGGAAATGGTCCAAGCCTGTACTACATCCCTAAAACCAGTGTTTTTAAAGAAAGATCCACAAAGCCCTTTCTGCAGGTAGCACCCTGGTTCTCATATTATTTTTTAAAGATGACAAAAACGAAAGACCAATTTTGTCAGGAAAAATTAAGCTCCACTAGTTGTGTTTATGTTTGTACTTATGCAAGTTACATGTTAGAGAGAGAGGAAGTGATTAACAGAATTAACAGAGATGGTCTGAATTTTTAAATCTTCACTGGTTGGTCTCATGTAGCCAAAGCTTAAGAGTACAGAGGCTCAGAAACAGATTTTATAATATTGTCAGGGGCTGGCCAAAATATAATGACTTGGCTGGTGAAATGCCAGAGATAAAATCTGCAGGCATTCATGATATAGAGTTGCAAATATTTTAAAAATAAATAGAACTATTAATCCTCAGATACATTAGTTACAGTCCAGTGGTCTCTGCTTTTAGTTGAATGCCATTCAATGCCTACTTTTTATGTTTGGGATAAATATTCTTCATGTGCAGAAGATGACATACAATAGGCTGGAAAAATATTCTGCTTGACAATAGACTCTGGTACAAGGAATTTTAATTTGCTTAGGGAACAGTACTCAGTTTTAAAGCAATGACAAATAAATTTTTAAATATATTATCAGGGACATTATTTGAACTCTGTGGCTTATCCACAAGAACCAACTTTACAAATTAAGCAGAAATACTTTAAGTCATTGTTTGCTCACACCTGAGTACCTTAATGTGCAAAGAAACCCTTTGAAAGCCAAATATTTACTTATTTTCAGAGTAATAGTACAGCATAACACCCTTGGAGTTTAGCCTTGGGTGGAGTCTCTGCTCTAAGGAGATGTGTGAAGTTGGGGAAACTGTAGTACCTCTCCAAAAGCTTCAGTTTTCTTCTCAGTGAGAAATGTAATAATATTTATTTAGTAGTATTGTTGAAATCATAACTGAGATTATACATGTGAACAGTTAGCACTGTGCCTGCTGGCACTTAGGAAATGCTCAAGAAGACTTAGTTATCATCATCGTCGTCATCATCATCATCATCATCCTCAAAATAGGAAAAATCTGAGTTTGTTATAAATTCTCCCTTGTGACTTAAAACACATTTCCGAATCATCACACACAAAACAGTCACATTTAAGTATAAAATATCTTAGGTATAAATTTTTCTCAAGACTAAATTAGCTCTTGAATATGATTCATCATTTTAGAGACATCTTATCTGTTAAAGTGTACCAAATTGCTTTTATGAAATGTATTTTGTTACCTCAGGAATGACATCCTCCAGGAAGCCCTCATTGACCTTCCAGTGTAAACTTTCTTAGGGGATGCCTGATAATTACCAGGCAATTGTACTTTCCAGAAATTCCTTGGAAGAAATAAAAAACAAACCTATCCTGGATCATGGTTCTCCTTGGGGGGCTCTGTTTACTCCCATGCTGACCCTCAAAGTTTTGTTTCCTAAGCTGACTCCTCAGGCAGCTACATTTCAAAAGCAGAATATGACTAGAATGGTTCCTTCTGTCTGACAGTGCATTTAATTTCAATGGTTTCAGAACTAAGATGCCAAGAGAGATGCAGGATGCAGGACAAGGGGACATGATTCCTGTGTGGCCGCCAAGGTCCACATAAGGTTTGCAAGAGTTTTATCTTTTTGGTTTGGTTTTGGTTTTTACTTTTTCTTGAAGTTCAATATAAATCTAGAAAAGTACTGAAATCAAAGTATTTAAAATGAAATTTCAAAACCTGTGTACGTATATTCATGTAATCAGCACCCAGAGCAAGAAAAGGATATTACCATCTTCTCTAGTCACTGCTTCTTGAAAGTGAACTATCTTGTCTTCTAATAACATAGATGAGTTTTGCATGTTTTTGACCTTTATATAAATGGAATCATACAGTATTTCTATTTGTATCTATTTCATTTTCTTTTGAACAATATTATGTTGGTGAAATTCATACATATGTTTATGTATAGGTTACCTTGTCATTGGGCTTTCCTTGTCATGGGTTTACACTACTCTACTGTGTGAACATAGCAAAATTCATGCATCCATTCTTCTTTTATAGCCATTTGGATGGTTTCTAGTTTTATGCTATTACAAGTAATATTGTTAATAATGTTCTTGCACATGCCTTTTGATGACTATATGAGCACGTTTCTTATATAGGAGTGGAATAGCTGGGGGGTAGGTATGCCTATGTTCTATTTTAGCTGATACTGCCAGACAGTTTTCCAAAGAAGACATTCCAATTTATGCTCCCACTAGTTGTATTTCAATGTGTGAATGTTCCAGTCGGTATTTTAATGATCTTTTCTGTCTTTTTCATTTTAACATTCACAATCATTTTGACTGTTCTGTTATGTGTGCATGATACCACAACATGTTTTTAATTTGCATTTTTCTGTTGAGTAATGATTTTAAGCACTTTTTCAAGTGTTTTTTTTTTTGGTTGTTTGGATATACTCTTTTGTGGAGTAACTGATCAAGTCTTTTGCCCATTTTTCTATTGAGAAGTCCATGGTTTCTTAAATTGATTTGTAAAATTTTGGTATGTATTTTAGATATATGTGTAAATCTTGTCATAAATATGGATTGCATATAACTTCTCCTGTTCTATGGTTTATCTTTTCATGCTTTTAATGTTGAGTTGTTGAATAAAATTTCTTAATACTGTTATAGTTTATTTTTCTTCACATTAATGTTTTCCTCTCCCTTTAAATAAATTTTGTCTACCCCAAGGTCATAAAGATATTTTTCCATGTTTTCTTAAGAAAATTTATTATTTTACCTTGCACATTTAGGTTTGTAGTCCATCTGACAGTGATTTTTGTGTATGATGTGGACAGGGGTCAATATTTTTTTCAATACATATATACAATTGACCCAGCACAATTCATTGAAAAACTCATGTTTTTCTACTACATTGTCACTTTTGTCACAAATTAGGTAATAGTATGATTGTGTCTCTGTTTCTCTGCTGTCTTGTTTGTTTCATGGTCAGTTTGTTTATCATTGTATCAATACTATCTTGTTTTAACTGACATGGATGGATTTTACCAGGTATTGATTCCTGGTGATGCAAATCCTCCAGTTTTATTCTTCAGAATTGCCTTGTTTGTTCTTTCCTTTCACATTTCTATATACATTTTAGAGTGAGCTTGATAATTTCACTTTAAAAAGCATGTTGGGATTTTGTTTGGTATTACCATTAAATTTCGTGGAGAATGACAAGTTTGTCAAGTAGAGTCCTTAAATCCAGGAATACAGAGAATCTCTTCATTTATTTAGATCTTTAATTGTCACAAAATGTTTAATAATATTGTGTGTGTTTTTCACATCTTAGATTGATTCCTAGATAAATGTTTTTTGCAAATTTATTCCCACCCCCCTCCACCACCACCACTTGCATTTGCTGTCTGCTTTCTGTGTCCATTCACTGTGTATTCTTCTGTGTCTGCTTGTCTTCTCTTCTCTTCTTTTTTCTTTAGGAGGCCCCGGGATCTGATCCTGCGACCTTTTGACATGGAAGAGAGGCACTCAATTGCATAAGACACCTCAGCTCCCTGGTATGTTGTGTCTCTCATTGTCTTTTTCCTCTGTCTCTTTTTTGTTGAGTCATCTTGTTGCATCAGCTCACCATGTAGTCGTGCTTGCTTTTTTTTTTCTTCTTTTTACCAGGAGACCCCAGGAATCGAACCTGGGACCTCCCATATGGTAGACAGAAGCCCAATCATTTAAGCCACATCTGCTTCCCTAAATGATATTTTTGCTACTATTGTAAAGAGTATTATTTATTAAATTTAATTTTCTGAGGTTTTTTTTTGTATATTTTCCATGAATTCAGGGTCTTTGTTAAAATCACATATTAATTTTAATATCCTTATGGATTCCGATGATTATTCTATATATGCAAACATGTTCTCTATGAGTAATGATGGTTTTTTTCTGGTTGGTAATTTTTTATGTAAGTTAAACCTCCCTCTATATTCCATAAGTCCCAAGCTGTCTCAACTCCCTCCCATCCACCATGACAACCCACATCTTGTGAAACACAGCAGGTGCACTACCAGAAAATAGAGGAGGAGGAAAACTTACAGTGACATCAATGCCCTAAATTCAAGAAATTTCTTCTTTTTCTAGATTCTAAATGTTTTTTATGTATAGCACATACTCCCAATTACTAAAACATCTCCAGATACTGCAAGGGCCTTTAGACGTATTATCACCAATGATGTTGTTTGGGTCCCTCCCTGGATATACAATTAATAGATCAAATGTAAACCAAGCTTAGTAAATCCTGAATTGGAAACCTAAGGGAAAGAAGAAAGAAAAACATCCTAAGATGAAAAGAAGTACAAGACAGCACTGGATAGTTCTTGTCAAGGATAAGGGTTGTAAAGTCTTGTGCAGATCATGACAGAGAGTTTTTATTAAATAAACCCTTATGCCAATAGCATTTGTAAGAGCTAGGTAAAATCCAAGCAATGAACAAAACAATGAATGCACTGGAGAACCATCAGAGCAGGCAGGAACTGGAAGTAGTACACACTTGAAAGAATGAGATCCACATTTACACAGATTTTCCCTGAGGGCATTTCCTAGTTTTCTGTGCTATATGTGAATAGAGTCCTGGCAGAAAGTAAGTTTTCTGGACCGAGGAGACAGAAATAGGAGCTCAAGCAAAAATCTCACAAAGAAGAGAGCCACAGAGGAAGAAGCCACATACAAATCTGCATACAAATTTTCTTCTACTCTTGGATGACTTCAAAGCCTCTTGAATATAGGACATGACCACAATAAAGCCAATAGAGTGCATCAGCTTGGAGGCTAAACAGCTGAGGAGAGATATGTAGAAACAGAGATTGGAGTTCAAGCACCACCAATTTTGAGAGGCTTGAAAAAACAACTCAGGCTTTTAGGTAAGACCCCAGAAAAGCCAAAGCATTGAAAGGATTAAAATGTTCTGATGGTATTGGGTCTGCCTCACAGAAGAAAACTAAACACTCTTTGGAGGAAAATAACAGCATTCAGGGACTCTCCATGTTTCCATAAACAATGTGGCATCCAATAAAAAATACAAGGCATGAGTGATGTCATTAAGATGGTGATGTAAGATATCCCCTGGAAAAGTCTCCCTTCAGAAAGAACTAATAAAATGACAAATCTCACTTGCTTATAACTCTGGAGGATGATAGAGACTGGAGAACACTGAATTGAAGGGAAAAACCCCAACCGAAAAAGAGATCTGCAACTTGGACCTACCAGCCTGCACCCCTCCCTTCCCTTGATACCATCTGGCTTTAGAATCACACAGTGACAGCATTCCAGCCCAGGCACCTTCTGCCATGGTTGCAGACCATGGAGCCACTTAGGGCAGTAAATTAGAGCACCAGGCACATTCCAGCAGGTGACCCAAGGCCACATATACCAGGGGTGGAACCCAAGCTGCTGGAAAGAGAGTGCATACAAAAGGACCCCAAGGAAGCAAAAGAGACCTGTGGTGAAACTGTTGGGAAGAGGTGCACATACCCAACCCAGTCTCTTATTGCTAGGGCATCTAAGTGAAAAAAAAAAAAAAAGGTGTTTTGAATTCTGACCCTATCTGGCTCCCTGGGGCAGGATACCCTAACATTGAAATTACTGGAGGCAGAAAACCCTCATGGAAAAAGGGAAAACTGAACTACATAAGGCAGGATGGGCTACAGGACTGAAATTTATAATGAAAAGGGGTCATCGAGTGAGGGAGTGCAGTTGAGCAACTCAGAGGAGCTGGTGAGAAAAATCTGCACAAAAACAAACAGAATAGCTCAGGACTCCCAAAGAAGGAAAAGAGGAAAGAAAGCCTTCTCCCGGAAGTAAAACAACTGCACATAAAAGGGCAATCTTAAAAGTTGTACCACATGTGAATATTCTCACCGTTCTGATTTTGTGATAATCAAGGTAGGCTAAACATTTGCTATATTAGAAACCATGACCTAGTATTTCTCCCTAGGTCTAGTTTTTAGAATGCTGGTGGTAAAGTAAGCCTGATCTATTATATGACCATCTTGTATGGGAGAAGACTGTAACTTTGGGTATCTTTGGTCAACCTTAAGAGATATAGCAGGGAGACAGATGTGGCTTGGGTGGGTGGTTGGACGTCCGTCTCTCATATGGAGGGACTTGGGTTTGATCCCAGGGACCTCTTGATAAAAATAAAAAAAAGAAAAATATAGAAGGTGCATGGACCACTAGGCCCGGTGCGCGGGTGCGCCGCCAGGCCCTGTGAGCAGGTGAGCCACCAGGCCCCATGAGCCTCGCAGCAAGATGATGACATAACAGGAGAGTGACACAAGGGAGAGCCAAAACAAGATGCACCGAAAAACCAGGAACTAAGGTGACACAGTTGGTAGGACACCTCTCTCCCACATTGGAGATTCCGAGTGAAGACAGGAGGAGAAGGATGAGAAGAGAGGGCAGGAAACAGACCCAGACAGTTGCCCAGTGAATGGACACAGAAACAGCAAAAATGGGGGGGGGGCGGTAAAAATGGATAAAAGTAAATAAATAAATCCTTAAAAAAATGTATAGGGGAGGAAGATACGGACTATAGTTAGCAGTAATACTTTGACGATGCTCTTTCATGATTTGTTAACAAATGTTTCACAACAATGCTGGGTGTTTAGGGGGGGCAGTGATGTGTGGGAGCCCTGTATGATGTTATGTTTTGTAAGTTCACAAGGTTTACAATGTTTACTGAACACTTATAGTTTATGTATGTTCATGTATGAATGATACACTTCAATAAATTGTTTTAAAAAAAAGTTGTACCACATGTCTAGGGCAAGAAACAGGTGCAGAAGACTTGAGAAAATCTGAACATTTAGACACAGCTGCTCTCAAGGTTCAGTATAAGCAGGACCAAGTGTCAAAGAAGAGCCTTAACACATAACCAATTTACAATAAAACCATAGGTGAGAGAGAAACTGACTTTCAGACTTAACACATCAAAATTATCAGATGCCCAGACAATAACAAAAAAATAAAAGTCATATTAAGAAATAGGAAGATATGGCTCAGTCAAGGAAACAAACTAAAACTCCAGAGGAGATACAGATTTTGGAACTAATCAAAGAAGTTGAAACAAACCTCCTAAATCAATTCAAGCAACTGAAGGAGAATATGGATACAAATAAACTAAATATGGATATACAGCTGAATTATATTAAAAAACAATGGGTGAACAAAAAGAAGAATTATAAAGTTTAAAAAGAAAACAGAGGGAAGTGGATGTGGCTCAACCAGTTGGGTGGCCACCTACCACATGGGAGGTCCCGGGTTTGGGTCTCAGTGCCTCCTAAAGAAGACAAGCAGATGCCCACACTCACTGCAATGAGCTAGATGCCCACATCCACTGCAACAAGCTGGATGCCGCACCACAGCAATGAGCTAGACACCCGCACCTGCCACAACAAACTAGATGCTGCACCGCAGCAATGAGCTAGATGCCACACCTGCTGCAATGAGCAGATGACTAAAACGAGCAGGTGACACAAGCCAGCAGACACCATGCCCACAGAGAGCTGATATGGCACAGGTCATTGGGCACTCACCTCCCATGTGAGAGGTCCTGGGTTTGTTTGGTTCCTGGTGTCTCCTGGAAAAGGTGAGCAAACAATGAGCAAACAATGGGAGAGGGAGGGATAAATAAAAAAAAAATAAATAAATAAAATCTTTTTAGAAAAGAAACAGAAATTATGGGGATGAAAAACACAATTAATGGAGATTAAAAATACTGGAGACATACAACAGCAGATTTGAACAGGCAGAAAAAAGAATCAGTTAACTAGAAGAGAGACAATCAAATACAGTCAGAAGAACAGATAGAGAAAAAAATAGAACAAACTAAGCAGTGTCTTAGCAGCTTGTGTGACAGAATGAAGCATATCAATATTTGCATCATGGAATCCCAGAAGGAGAAGATAAGGGAAAAGGGCAGAAAAATTTTTTGAGGAAATAATAGCCCAAAATTTCCCAACTCTTACAAAAGACAAAAATATACATGCCCAAGAAGCACAATGCACTACAAACAGGGTAAACTCGAAGAGACCTACTCCAAGACACATACTAATCAAAATGTCAAATGCCAACGATAAAGAGAGAATTCTGAAAGCAGCAAGAGAAAAGAAATTTGTCACATACAAGGAATCCTCAAGACTAAGTGCTGATTTCTCATCAGAAACCATGGAGGTGAGAAGCAGTGGTATGATATATTTGAGGTACTGAAAGAGAAAAACTACCAGCCCCAAATTCTTTACCCACCAAAACTGTCCTTCAAAGATGAAGGAGAGTTTAAGACATTCACAGATAAAAACAGAGAGTTCATCACCAAAAGACCTGCCCTACATAAATTACTAAAGGGAGTTTTTCAGGTTGAAAGGAAAATACAGGAGAGAGTGATTTGTAACAGCATGAAGAAGTGAAGATCTTCAGTAGAGATAACTAAAAGGGTAAATGCAAAATCGAATAGGACTGTATCCTCAGTATAAAAATCTACTCTTTATTTCCTATAAGAGTTAAAATACTATTAAATAAGAAATAATAACATTCCCTGATCATGGACATGCAAAATATAAAGAAGTAATGTGGCACAAAAACAGCACAAAGAGTTTCAAAATTATAATTTATGATTTCTCACTAATATCACATTGAATATGAATGAGCTAAACTTGAAGTTCCAAGGAAAAGGAAAGCCTATTTGTGATCCAGCTAGACAGGTACAAGAATTTATGTTATAATTGAAACATATCATTATACAAATTAGCAATAATTATTTTATACATATTTCTGGTATAAATCAATATACAGAATATTTTAGATATCATTGACAGCATTTTGTAAACTGATTGCACAATCTATAAGAAAAATTTGAAGGGTATTTTGTGGACATTAATAAATTTAGAGTGGCCTTTAATTTATGAAATACCTTTTTGAGTTCAATATTAATACCCTTGACTCAAGATTTAGTGAATTTTCTTAACTTGTACAGACATAATTTTGAAACTATATTTTTGCTTCAAAGTCAAATAAATTTTTTAAAAAAAACTTTAACCTGTATTATCAATGTAGATGAGATACTAAAAGAAAACAATGCTTTGGTATTCAATTTAGTTATTGAAAAAAATTTTAAGCATATTTTGAGCACCTTGGGCACATGAATCTATTTTTTCAATTGCAAATCATATGAAATAAACACAGATCAAATTATTCTGATGAAGGTAAGAGAAAAAAATCAATGTAAACAGAAAGTAGACCGACAATAGAGACAGTAAACAAAGACTAATTCATTTTTTAAAGATTAAAAAGTTCAAGAGTGATGTTTTAAAACAATAATACTCAAATACAATTATTAGAAATAAAAGAGGATATCATTACAGATCCTACAGACATTAAAATTATATGGAGAGAAAAAGAAT
Source organism: Tolypeutes matacus (assembly GCA_026826555.1). Lineage (NCBI taxonomy): Eukaryota > Metazoa > Chordata > Mammalia > Cingulata > Chlamyphoridae > Tolypeutes > Tolypeutes matacus. Next base: position 2,621,126 of record JAKSZT010054334.1, read on the forward strand.
GTCTTTTTCTAAATAACAACTTTATTTAGATAGCATAGAAATTCATTTAGATAACAAGGAAAATTATTTGAAAAACACAATTTAAAACTGACCTAAGTAGAAATGGAAAAATCTGAAATGTTCTATATGTTAAAGAAATTGAATTCTTAATCAGAAACCTTCCATAAGACAATTACAGGTTCTGTTTGCTCAGGTGGTGAATTTTTCCAAACATTTAACAAAGATATAATACTCAATCTTACATAAACTCATCCAGAGAAACTGAAAATAGGGCTCACATTTCAATTCATTTTATGAGAAATGCAATTTGATACAATAAAAACTAGATTGAAAAATTTTACTTAATTAAAATTAAGCATTTCTGATAATTAAAATATACCCTTAGGAAACTTAAAAGGCAAATCAGACTGGAAGAAAGTATTTGCAATACTCATACCTAACAAAACTGTGTTCCCATAATATAAAGGGCTCCTACCAATCAATAGCAAAAAAGATAGACGACCTAATAGAAAAACAGTCAAAACATTTGACTAGACACCACACAAAAGAAGATATCGACTGGTAAATAAACATATGAAAAAGTGATAATTACTCATCAAGGAAATACAAAATAAAGCCACAATGAGATGCCACTACACACTGACCTGAATGCCTAAAATAAAAAGACAGAAAATACCAAGTGTTGACAAAGATGTGGGAGAACTGTTACTCCTTTTTTTTTTTAAATTAATTTATTTTTTATTGTGGGTAAAAAATCAAAATTTTCACAATACATACCACTATTTGTAAAATGATATATAAATATATATGCATATATGTGCATTTGCTTACAAAAATGTTATTTATATATATATAAATATATTTTAAGAGGTGCAGAACTGTTACTCTTTGATGCTGCTGGTAGGAGTGTAAACTTTCACAAGCATTTTGAAAAACTGGTAGTATTTATATAAGCTGAACATGTGACTACCTTATAAACCAGAGAAAATGCGTTATTATATTCACCAAATACATGTACAAGAATGGTCATAATCCCAAACTGGAAACAACCTGAGAGTCCATCAATAATAGAATGGATAAACAAATTGTGCTATATCAACAATGGGAACTCAGGAATAAAAAGATTGAACTACTACTACATGTGACAACATGGTTGATTCTCACAGATATAATGTTGAGCAAAATATGCCATATTCAAAGAGTATGTTTATGATTCCATTTGTATGCATTTAAAAAAAATGTAATCCATGGTGAAAGAAATTAAAATAGTAGTTTCCTGTGGTGAGTGTGGGGGCAAACTTACTGTGATGGTACAAAAGGGATGCTTGTGGGGTACTTCAAATGTTCTATATTATTATCTGTGTGGCGCTCGCCTGAGTGTAAACACATAAAAATTATTGAGTGTATATTTAAGATTATACTTTAATTAATGCTAATCAGGTATTTATACCCCCAGACAGTGCCATTTACAAAGAGATTCCAATATGGCATTTCCAATTTTAATATTCACTCTCTACTTACCATGTTCTTTAAAATCCAGATAGTTTTTTTTATAAGCAAATGGCCCCTGTTAGCCCAGCTTTTCTCCTTCATAGCTCCTTCCAATTGTGGTTTCCTTGAATAACAGAATTCTTCCATCATATCCTGCCCATTCAATTTCTTCATCTTCTTCATTATGGAGCTTCCCCCAATATTATTTGAAGCCTAAGCCACCTCAGATTGTCCATCTGCTTTTAAGGCTCACAGAACACGTAGCTCAAAGACTTTGGAGTAGGCTAGCACAGTGGGAGATGGAGTGAGATCCAATTTCCTTAGTTGTGCAGTATTCTTCAATTTCTTCAATTTCATAGAGTCATTATGAAGGTTCAGTGGGTACTACACTCAGCAGAGTGCCTAGCATGTAGTAAAAACTTAATAAATATTAACTATTGCTACTGACCTTGGAGCATTGGCTTGAAGACCAGGGAGATTAAAGCTGAGGATATATCCTGGATGGACCAATTAGGAAAAAAGCATCCCTTCTACATTAACCAGTCAGAAAAAGCAAATCCTCTTGTCTGACCTATTAGGAAAAGGCACCTCTTCTGGAAGACCAATTAGAGAAAAGAACCCCCACTGGTTGAACCAATTAAAAACAGATGTCCTACCTAACCTAGGTTGCTGCCACGCTGTGCCAGGGAACTGGCTTAATAAATACAACGCAGACTGTCTTTTAGCCTTGGCTCGAGTCCCCGTGGTTGACTGCCTTCGAAGTTTCAGTGTTAAAGAGTTACTGCAGTGTTCTGCTGCAAATGATTGTATTTTCCCCCATATTGTGTGAAATAAAAGAAAAACGTTATTGATGGAATTTTTTTCCTCCTATATTCTGCTTGACATTTTGGTATCTACTACTGCTAATGTCCATAACCATAATCTAATAAAACCTGTATAACTTTTATCACAAAATGGTATGTTCCATCACTTTACATTTGTTATAACAATATTTCATCTGGCTCCGCATTGAGCACCATGATTTCCCGTTTTCCATTACCTGAACACATTTGAAAACCTTACTTTAAAATACTGTCTTAATGGAATAATATCAGGCCCAAACAATCAATTTACTAATGGACCTTTAGGACAAGCACATCCAAAAACTTGGGAATGTGCTTATTTTAAAAGTAAAATAAAGACAAGCAAAATTATATTCTAATGTGTTTAAGAGTTTGAGAAATATGTATTGATTAAGAGAAAGTGGTTGACATTGAGGTTAAAATATGATTTTTGTGAATTTTAGTCCAATTTTATTCAAATTATAAATTCCTCAAACATAACCTGAAAGTGTTAGTATTGATATGCTTGCCTAGTTACTCACGTATTGTTTGTCATGTTTATTTTACAAATAAATACTCAGCTAATGCCATCATTATACATATGTGCTTATTCAATTATTTATCTCATTCATACAAATGATTAAGTAAAAGTGCATTGTTGTCCAGATGCCAATAATACAATAAACCAAATCAATGTTCAAACAGAATGTTTTAAATATTTTTCACACCTGCATGGACAGCAATTCAATTATGTGCACTTAAACCTACAATATTGTAAATGTTCACGAGGATATCTGTTAAAACAAAGAAATGGCAATATTTTCTCATAGTGTAATCTTTTGAATCTGAATTTATATAGAAATTGCATAATAAGAGTTGAATAATTAAAAACCAATTTGAGATTAGGGTGCTGTATTAAGCAAGTTGAATAACTTTAAATTTGGTCCTCTTGAAAGTTATGGTCCAGCAGACATTGTGCCATTTATTTTTTGGAGTGTAAATTCTCAGAGTTTGCATCTTTCTTCAGTTTGTAACATAAGGGTTAGAAAATATGACACATTTTTAAAATTGCAATTTTCACACTAATTTTGATAAATTGTCTTATAAATGACACACTTTAACTTAATGAGGGGAAATTTCTGTTTGCAAGTAAAATAATCCCATATATTTTCTTGTGTGAAGACCGTTTTGGATTTTATAAACTGCTTTATTGAGGAAATATAAGAAATAAGACCAACCACACCATTTTCATTCAGATAAAAGTGAAAAGTGCTATAGAATCAACCTGATTCTCTCCAAAAAGTGGCCTGTTGGAAGTCCATGCTACGGTGCTCAGTAAACACTTATGGCAAGAAATAATCTCTGTTTACATGTTTAATAGTATGTAAACATGATAGTATGATAAAACATGTGGATCATGTAAACAGACAATACCTATAATGGCTTGGAAGCTAGGTAGAGAAAACACAGTGTATCTGTCTGGAATCAGTCAGAAAAACAGAAGCCATTTGATGGATTCTGGTTTCAAAGCATTTTAACATAGGAATTAGAGATATAGAACTATTGGAAAAAACTGAGAAGTGAAAGTCAGGGAAGCTATCGTAGATGATCTCAGCCTGAAGCAATGAAAGTGGGTGGCTCTCAAGAGTTGGGAGGGTAGTGATACTACTGGGTTGGGTGGTGCAGGGTTGACAAGTGGGTAGATTGGGAAGTGTGGGTTAGAAGGTCCAGGATACTGGGGGGAGGGCTGGGAGAGGGACCAGGTGATTTATGGGTATGTGGTTGAAAGTACAAAGGTGGGATTACTCTTATGTCGCTGGTTTAGGATGTTGGTTGGGGTGGTATTCGGGACAGGGTACACCTAAGGCAGGCTTCTAGGGAGTGTGTGAGTGTTCATCCTGTCACAATGTGTTGTATCAGTGGGTGGAGATCCACATAATGAGCAGGAAGGACTCCCTTCTGTGGGAGGACCGATTTGTTCAGAAATAGGTGGGAGTCTCTCAAGAGCAAGGGCAGTTCCTATTAGGGGAGGACAAACCAGTGTGTCAAGACCTCCTGTTGCATGTAACCATGAATCTTGTCATCCAATGAGGCAAGCCAGGGGGTCATTGTGGGCCCCAGGGGAATGGGGTGGGAGGAATAGAATAGATCAAACAGGGGGTATTTAGTGGTCAGTAGAAATGTTCTTCATTACCATACAGCAATGGACACAGGACATGATAAATATCATCAAGATTTATAAAAGTGTATGGTCTAAAATGTAAACCATAGTGTAAACCATTGACAATATTTAGTAGCTATGTTTCACTATTTGTATATCAGTTATAACAATCTACCATCTACATACAAAAAGGTATTAATATGGGAGGGAGGAAAGGAGGAGGGTGTTGGGTATATAAGAGTTTCCTGTGTTCTGTGTGTGACTTTGCTATGACCTAAAACTTCTTTGAAAACAACATGAAAAATAGTAAAACACTGGGGAATGAGAGGGGGAAGGTGCCACGGTACAGACTGGACAACAAACATTGCAGTGATGAAAGACAAAAGGTCAAAAAAAATTTTTTTTTATGTTTTTCATTTTTTTAATATCCCAATCTTTTAATTTTACTTTATTTTTAGTTTTTTTTTTAATTTTTATCTATCTCTTACATTTTAACTTATCATTATTATTTCATTTTCCTATTAATTGTATTCAGCTATTATAATGGCTTCATCTTTGAAGAAGCTTTGGATCACAGAAGGGTTACAACTGGGGCAGTGGAGGATCGTTGGTGTGGGGTGTCAGGGATGGGGGATGCATGGGAGGAAGTTCACCTGAGCATAAATATAAGGTATATAAAAATGTTCAAATGTTCACAGGGCATTGTCACAGTGGGTGGAGGATCACTCAATAAATGAGAGAATACTGAATTCCCATTCTGGGGAGCTCTTCCACATTCTCTAAGGGAGCAGCAACAGCCCCCCAAATGCAGGGGCAGGGACTGGCAAAGGAGGATGGTCCACTGATGCGCCCTTGATATTGATGACTAGCCTTATGAATCTTTGCTCTTGAAATTGAAACTTAGCCTATTGTTATGGAGAGCCTAAGGATTTCCTACTGAGAGCCTCCTTGTTGCTCAAATGTGGCCTCTTTCTAAGCCAAACTCAGCATATGAATGCATTACCTTCCTCCCAGCGTGGGACATGACTCCTGGGGATGAACCTCTCTGGCACCGAGGGATTGCTACCAAGTGCCAACTGGCAATGTGATTGGAAAAAGACCTTGAATAAAAGGGGAAAAAGGTAAAGACAAATGAGTTTATGTGGCTAAGAGACTTCAAAATGAGTCAGGAGGTCATCCCAGAGGTAACGCTTATGCACATCTCAGTAGGATCTCATAGAATTCCAAAGTGGATATCACCCCAAATAGTGGTGTTCCAGAGGGCTCTGGAGACACCCAGGTCCTGTGTCAGGGCAGATAGCTCCAGAGTTTGTGCCTTGCCAGTGGACCCTACTTTGGAGTTTGTGCTCCTGAGAGTGACAGAGTTGGACTCAACAATGTCTTGCCTGCACATGGCTCATCTGTCCCTTCTATTCAGACCTATACTTGGTGCTGGAGTTTGTAGGTGCATGTCCAGAGACCTGAGACTTTGGGCTTCCATGTGCCAGCTGGGCCCGGAACCTCAGGGGAGCAGCAACTCCTACTCTACAGCTCATTGGACTCACCCAGGACAACTGGTGGGGAGATGATGATGGACAATGGCTGTCTCAGGGAATGGAGAGAGTCTGCAGCTGCAGGCAGGATAATCCCATCCATCTTCCCCATGGGATATAAGCCCCCTCTCAATTGGAGGTGGAGTGGACATCACTATCCCAGACTCCTCAGGGTGGGGGGAAGAGCTATGGACTAGAGTGGACTTACTGGTATTTTACTATAGACATATTGTGATTCAAGCAATGGAAGAAATTACAACATTGATGTGGAACCAGTGGCCACTGGAGGCTCTGGGGGCAGGGAGAGGGAAAAGCAGTTGTAATACAGGGGATTTTTGGGACTTGGGAATTGTCCTGAGTGACATTGCAACAACAGATATAGGCCATTTTATACCATCGTATAACATGCAGAACTGTGTGGGAGAGAGTGTGATCTACAATGTGAACTATGGTCCATGCTTAATGGCAAAGCCCCAGGATGTGTTTATCAATTGCAATTAATGTGCCATACTAATGAAGGATGTTTATATGGGAGGTTGTGGGAGGTATGGGAGGTGGGGCATATGGGAATCCCTATATTTTTTGTGTAACATTTATGTAATCTAAGTATCTTAAAAAAAAAAAAAAGAGTTGATTGGAAAGCCACACCAATACTTGGGAAATTTAGTCTGCAGCAGCAAAGCAGCTGGTTCCCAGGGATGCCCCAGGAATCCACTACGAATCTTACATTGGCTGGCAACTGCCCTCAGAGAATAATGGTCTCTTCTCTACTGCCTTCCAAACCTCAGTCCAGGGCTTCTCACTGAGAAAACCTAACCTGGAACCACACAGGAAGAGTATTCTGGGAAATATATTCCTGCCTTCCACAGGTAAGCTTGAAACAGAGTGGGGCTGAGCTTATCTTAGACAATCCAGCATACACAGGGACATACCTGCTCTTTCGGCACATATTTAATAATGTTATTCCTAGTTTCCAGTTTTTCAAATTTTATAAAACAAACTATTATCCAGAGTAAATAATATTCTGAATTTTGGAGTATCTAAATCTCTCCCTAAATTGAAAAAAGTCAATAGACAAATTTTTCCTATAAATTTAAAATGATATATCCAAAGTTGTCCTGTTCAATAGTTAGAGAAATGAAGGAAATAGATTCTATGTACATAAAATGTAGTCTCCCCTTAAAATACCTCAGATCATACACAATAATGGTTTTCAACTATATTCTCTAAAATAAGGCATAACAAAAATTTGGGTAACTCAGGAAAAAGAGTACAGTTTGAAGTAGCATGTTAAAAATTACCATTGCTTTGCTTTGATTGTAGTCACGATATTTAATTTACATTGGAATTTAAATTATATTAAAGAAGGTTTAATATATTTATTAATAGGAGGCATAGGTTGTAAAGATCTAGAGACATTGATACAATGGGTTATGCTGCACAGACCCTTGAATTGTTTAGGGCCTGTCCAGTTTGGGAAAGGTTAACTCCCACATACCTCAGGGGATGCAAAGAGGGGTCCTCCACATTCTTATTGGAGCTGTGCAGGGACTTGGGGTTTACTGTCAGGCATATCTACACAGGCTGAAATAAAGTTCATTTAGGTGAGAAATAAGACCTTCTGGCATTTTGCCAAGAGGCGCTCATATTTCCGAGGACTCAAGGGAGTTCATCTGCTTTTTTCCATATCTCCTAGCAGGTTTATCATTTTATTGTTGCGCTCTCAGCATTACAGGAACAAAAGGGATTTTTAAAATATTGTTTTTTGGTATTGTGAGGTTTTATGAGGTGATAGTTATTCTGCCTCTTCCCCTACCTCCACTTCTGAGTTCAGATTCGATTAAGAAAAGTGGCCACATGAGTTAGAAAAATAAAAATAAAAATACTAGTTTTGTTATTGATAAGGCTGTTTGGAGAATGAAATTTGACAAAATCGGTCTCCTTAAGTACTCCCCCCACATGTAAGAAATGCAAGGAAAAAGTTTGGATCTGGAGAGTAGGCACATTCACTCAGAACCCCTACATTCCCTTGCTAGTTTAAGTTCCACTGGAGGGCAAAGATTCTAGCGCAAGAAATTTATCTGAGTATGCATATAGGTAGGTGACTGGAGACTTAATATAAGGAAGAAGAGAGAGCCAATGAAGAGTATGTTGTTAAGACAACATCCCCAGTGGAAGTCTGTATCTTAATTCTTCAGGGAAACTCTAGGAAAGGATGTAAAACACATGCCTCATAATTATCCCTCCCAAGGGATAAGAGGGCTGGGATATTTAGTCACTGAGTAATTTTCCTAGGGAGTGTTAATTCCCAGGTCCTTCTGTGCTCCTCTGAGTGCCTGGATAGAGGAGCCTTCTGTGATTTGGACAAAAATTCTTCAGACTCAGTGATGGTGATATTGGTAGCTGGAGGTCACCCAGAACACGCTAATACAGTGGGATGAAAGGGATATGCGAGGTGGGGAGAACATTGATGATATCTGCTACAAGACCCAGTAAAGGGTTCAGAGAGAGATTGTTTTCCAAACCTGTTTCTAGAAGGCAGATCCTGGGCTCTGATCTTGACTGAATGCTTCCCACATAGAGGAGCAGAACCGAGGAGTCTGAGTGCTTCCTGGGGGCAAGCAGAATGCAAAGTTGGAGAGAGAAGGGTCTGGGCCACTTAAGTCATCCCTCTCGCCTTGAGAAGTTGGGAAGGGCCAGAGAGAAGGACTTAAGTTACCTTCTCAGATTGTTCCCTCCAGTGGAGGTTTTCTATGCCATGATCAATGTAGGAATGTGGGGAGAGAAAGAAAATGGTGCTACTGAGTAGTCCAGCGATGCAAAATTTATATATGGTCCTCAAAAAAGTGATAATAATTTAAAAAATCTATTGTAGGGAAGGAATAAGTGTGCAAACAACAAAAAACTCCATCTTTTTGAAAGAGGTTTATAAGGTAAATATAGACACTGAGGTCTTTGTATAAAAGTTGGTCTTTTTCTCTATCTCTAGTCCTGTTGTGACCAGCTCTTTCTTTCAACCACTTTCCTTTTTGTACTGTATCTCCTTTCAGTGATCAAAGCTTTATTGTCATGGCCATAAACTCTAAATTGCCATAGACTACATTTGATGGGTAAGGAGCAAGGGCAGAGAGGTCTGACAATGGAATGTTTGCACTAGTGATGAGGATATAAGCAAGGGTGGTTTGTAAGAAGCAGCTAAGAGATAAGTAGCTGCCACAGTGAATGTAAAGGAGAGTGGCATACTGTGGGAAAAGCCATAGGTTATAGGTTTTATGATCTTTATCCTTTAAAAAAAAAAAAGCAAGGTGTTGGTGGAGGGTTGTTGTATGGGATCCCCACATGATGTTATGCCTTTTTATCTTGTAAGTTCACAACTTTTACTATACACTTATTGTTTATGTATCATCATGTATTAATGATATACTACAATAAAAATATTTTTAAAAAAAGTAAATAACAATAATATAAGTGTGTTGTTATTAATACCAAGCCAGTACATAAAATAGTGGAGAAGATAAGGTGCTGTAAAAAAAAGTCATACAAAAATACAATGGCTTAAACAATATACAAGTTTATTTCTCTGGCATAAAGTTGGTAAGTGGGCACTACAGGATACATGGTGTCTCTGTCCAAGGTCCCTGGATCCTTTATCTTGCTACTTCACCGTTCTTGGTGTGTTCCTGCCCATGCTGTCAATGCTGGCTCACACTATTCTTTTCCAGTTCACAGGAAGGATGAAAAAGAGAAGGCAAGCAACTTCCTTTAAAGAATGTGACGGTAAATTTGAACATGTCATTTCTGCTCACGTGGAATTCATCAGAATTCAGCCACATGGTCATACCTAGCTACAATTAAGGTTGGGAATTATATTCTCTATCTGAGTACCCATGTGCCCTTTCAAAACTGTGGTGAGGGTGAAGTTATACTAGTAAAAGGAAGAATGGACAAGTAACAAATTGGGAACAATTAGAAGACGCATGCTAAGACATCTTTGAAGATTCTTGATGATCAATCACATGAAAGCTCATGTTTCCTACATTAAAATAAAATGTATATCTCATTGTTTCATGAAATTCTGGTCATTACACTTACTTTCAACTTTGTCTACTGTGGTATACTGAAGGTAAGTTTGAGTTTTTTATTTTTATTTTTTAGGTGGTACTGGCGATCAAACCTGGGACCTTGCACGTGGGAAGCAGGTGCTCTACCACTGTGCTATACCCACTCCCCAAGTTTGATTTTTAATGAATTTGATTATCAGTATTGAGTCTATTTAACTTTAGCCTATGAAAACACAGTCTTATAGATATTTTTCTACCTATATACACTACAGATTTTACTGCCAATTTGTACAGTTACCATGAGACTTTCCATATCCTACCATTACTTATATGCAATCTAAAATTTGCATTTACTTCCTAATAATTTTTATTTTTTTCATCTAATATTGATATGAATGTAGCATGGCAAAGAGTAAGCAAATATTTTGGTGTCTTCCAAAACAAGACCTAAGTAATGTCCTGAAACTCAAATATAAATATCCTTGGATCATCTCTCATCTGGAGATCCCCAGAAATCTGGGATGGCTAGAGGACCACCCTTGGTCTTCTTTATTGTGTAACCATGACTGATACATCTTAGTATCTGACATGGAATATTTTACTTTCAAAGGGTAGATGCTCAATAAATATTGATTGAATAATTGAATTGGGCTACTCAGAACCCATAAAAATTTGTGAGTTCTCTGAGCCAGTATTATACATATTTTCCAGACTAAAATATTTAGGTTTTTATTTGTGTAATAATGTGAATAGTAACCTGTATTAATATAAATAAATCATGTATCAGTAAACATAGAAAAGGGGATTTTATACATTGTAATGTATACTTTAAATGGGATGAAAGATGAGAAACAAACAATTAACACAATGCCTGGCATAATAGATTCTCAATAAGTAGTAGTCACAGTTAATTACATTTTATGTAAGTCCTTGGTTCACAGAACAAAGGAGAAGTAACAGGTTTTCCACCATCTATTGCAAAACAAACCATAGTTCTCTGGCACTCATTCTTTATTTTAACAGGGAACAAATTCATTGTCACATGGAGAGATGAGAGTTGAATTTGGAAATGCAAGAAGAACTGGATTAAGAAATACTCTTTTTACACAAGATTAGCATATAAAAAGATTCAATAATTACAGAAAATCACCTTAAATTTTACTCTACTTATGAAATACCCCAGGGAACTCAGCAAGGTTTTACAGAATCCCAGAGGTGGGTAGGAAAGAGTTCAGAAGAACTTGATAGAGAATATTTATTACCCAACTATTTCTTTAGCTTTATGTGCAGAAGTAATATATTGGGATATTCTGAAACCCCCTACAGGACACCAGAATGTTATAGAAGCAGCATATGGTATCTGTCCTTGATTAATTGATATAAAAAATTCTTTGATTATTTGGCAATAATCTCCCATTTTTCATATTTCAGAAGAGAATTCTGCTCTCCATATTAGTAAGTCATTTGGCATTAAACTCATATACTCTTATTATTTCCTTTTTCTTTACTTCCCAAAGTTTATACTGCAGTTAATCTTAATAATTTCTTTATTTGTTTTAAATTATTTTCTTATGCTACCTAAAATTGACTAATGTTTCCTCATAGGTTTCAGGATATTAGATACAATATTTTAGGTTCTCAAAACGCCTCAACTATTAGGAAACTCTAGCAGTGGGAAAGTTTTTTAAATTACATTTTCATTTTTGGACAACTATTAATCAAGGAGTTAATTCTCTTTAAAATTAGTCTATCAATCCAATCCTCAACATAAATATAAAACTACACCTATTATTTGTAAGATAGTTCAATACACCATGCAGTAGGGGCAGTATTTTTCAATATTTTGAAGTTAAGATGAGACTTCTAAAATATATTTCTAGAGTTAAAATTTTATGTCAATTTTTCTATGAAAATAGAAGAAACCTGGCATAACTTTTAATTCATTTACCTAAAGAGACTGAGATTAGTTAATTTTGCTTCTCCAAAATCCTCAGCTCACAAACATGATGAAATGCTAATGCTAATATTTATTAATTTTGAGTAGTGAGTACACTGGGTTTTTAAAATATTATTCTTTATTACTCTAATACTTTGTACTACTTCATATTTGTACATTGTAATTTTTCCCAAGTAAAATAAAGTAAATCAATAACTCTTTCCTAAATTCAAATACTTTGATTTTCTGGAAAAGTAGGAAGCTGGATTATAGCTTGATGATATAGGTGATTATCATCATATAATCTTAGGTTAATGTAGGTGACAAGATTGTATACTAATGTAGATGAGAAGGAAATGAGGGTACATTTAATATTAGTTCAATTAACAGGTACAGAAATAAGCAATGAATTAAGATGTGATTTAAGCATTGTGCTTTCTGTTCAAAATATTATTTGAAGGTAATGGGTAGTTGGTCTAGATAAGCCCTACATTTTTTCTCAGGTACATCTCACCCTCCCCACCACAATAAAGTTTACTCCTATATTTTGGTGGTTGCCCTTTTAACAGGCTGTTTCTAGAAATACATATTTGCCACATATCTATGTGCATTTTCCAAACAGCACAAGGAAATAGGATTCAAATATTAAGAATTAAAGGAACTTGAAAGGGTTGCCCTTAAAATTTTTGATGCTGCTTTTGGAATGTAAAGGTGAAACTAATGTTGTCCATGTGGAGTGATACTAAACTCCAGTTTCACTATATTTTCTCTCTAAATGCTTATTTTTTGAGGTTAACTAATTATAATTAATTTTCTTTTCAAAATTCGCTTTTTACAGAAGGCTGAGTTAGATTGGCTCCAAGAGCAAGCAGCAAGCAGACTCATGCTTGGCAGAGAAGGGGAGAGGGTCGAATATTGGGGCTGGGGCTGGGAGCTGAAGGGTGGGGAGACTTGCAGAGGGGAACTAGCAGGAGACTGCAGTGACACTGCCCTCCCCGGGCGGGTTGAAGCAGCTCACTGGTGACGGGTCTGGAAGCACGTGGCTACGTCATGGAAAGCCAGCCTTTTCAATGCAAACTTCAACTCCTCCTCCTCCTCCCTCTAATGCCAGTAACTCACATCCGAGGCTGGGCAAGAAATCCGGAGGGGAGATTTTCCTCATGCTCACCGTTGTTGGAAACTGGGAGAGTGAGAGGAAGGAGAAGGGGATCTGTGGCGCTCTCTACCTACTACAAGCCTGCCAAGGGGAGGGGGCACCTAGATTTGCATCTTTTCTTCGTGGTGGTGATTGAGAACTGCAGGTTCTATCCGATCTCACCGATCATTGGAGATTGATTATAAAAAAAAAATCGACATTTGGAGAAGGGAGGCTCTGTCTTCGGCTGTCAGACTCAATCTCGGAGGTGGTATTGGCGTGTGTATGGTGGTGGTTTTTTTTTTTTCTTTCTTTCTTTCTTTCTTTCTTTCTTTCCTTTTCTCTCTCTCTTTCTTTTTTCTTTCTTTCCTTCTTTCTTTCTTCTTCTTTTTCTTTTCTTTCTTTTTCTTTTTTCCTTCTCTCCTAGGGGCTACACAATGGCAGTCCTCTCTCAGTAAGATGAATCCTGCTTTGGCTCCTGCAGATCCACCCATCCTCATAGTGATCAAGTAAAAGGCTATGATTTTCTCTTTGGGGATCTTTTGTGCATTACTGTTCTCCCTGATTAGTTTTGGTCTCAGTTGGGATTTCTTTGATTTTTTGTTTGGCTTCATGCTGAAAAAGGATTTTCTTTCCAGCCCTTTGGTAATAATCCAGTGGTGATCAAGGGGGATAAATCATTCACCCTGGCCGAAAAAAAACAATCACTGAGAAGTCTCAAAGAAATATACCACGTGAGGGGAAAAAACTGGGAGAAGATCCGGAATATTATCGTTTTTCCTATGGTAAAACCGGTGCCCCTCTTCAAGAGAACTGATTTCAAATTATTATTATGCAACCACAAGGATCTCTTCTTTCTCAGGGTGTCTAAGCTGCTGGATTGCTTTTCGCCCAAATCAATGTGGTTTCTTTGGAACATTTTCAGCAAAGGAACGCATATGCTGCAGTGTCTTTGTGGCAAGAGTCTTAAGAAAAACAAGAACCCAACTGGTAAGCAAAACATGCATCATGTTCTGTTTTTCCTCATAATAACCTGTCTGTTGCTCATTGAGCTAGGTCTGCAGTTCTGCTATGCAGGAAGGCAGGGGAGATTTAAAAGGAACCAGGACAGTGTTGCATATAGAGGTGTTGCATGAATAAACAAGTAACAGCTGGATCCGTGTCTGTGAACCCCCAAACCATTATCAGCATCTCTTGGCTGTGACACAATCCATCACTAGGAGGGAGGAGGAAACTTTTTTGCCTTCGTTTTTTGAAAATGGATGTGGTTACCTATATTTAGTGGAATATCGAAAGGCTATGGCTAAAGGTTCTTGCCCGAGGCAGCTGAAGCTTTGGTAGTTGCCAAGAAGAAGAACCAGAGCTCTCCTCACTTCTGCTGCAGGTTCGGGGACAGAGCTCGGTGCTGAGAACCTGCTCTAGACTTTCTGATTAGCTTGCACAATATTCGCCACCCCGATCACCTTTACCAAAGTAAAAGAGGCCCCCTCGCTCGCGTCGCCGCTCCTTCGTCAGCCCCCGCCTCCCTCCCGGGTCTAGCTCTCTGTGCTCGAGTTCTTAACTCATTCCCTCGTTTGCCACTTGAATAGGGTTTATGCCTGGAGGGAAACCCAGACCCAGAAGACTAGCAAGGCGCCTTTAATATGTGTAATCTAAATCTCCTTTTTTAATAAGCAGCATTGGAACCCTGCGTCCGGTTTCCACCGGTGGGATGAGCCGTGCCACGGGTACCTGCTTTAACCTGCCGGTGATCATGCCCCCCTATGCTAAAGGGCTCCAACGGGGAAACTTGCAGTACATTACATAAGAAATGCAAATGCAGGTGATACGGGGAGTCGGATCCCAGGGCTTTACTTTCCCTGTAGCGCATTCTGAGGTTTTGGGGGGAGGCCTGGTAGCTGTGAGCGAGTAACCCAGGAGAGGAAAGGCAGGAAGGCTGCGTGGTGGCGGCGTCCGCGAGAAGGCTGGGCGCACCCTTTCCCGGAATCAGCACACACTGGCACCGGGTTGTGTGGCATTCTCCCGCTGGGTTCAGGGGAGGGACCCGGAGCCGGGTGTTTGTGTCGGGGGCTGTGTTGGGGGAGGGGCGGGGGACCGGCTGTCCTGCAGTGGCAGTCGGGGTGCTAGAGGCTCCTGACGCTGGCACTGCAGTGTAGTTGATCATGGCTCTCGGCTGCCTGCCTGACATCTGAAGCTCAGCCGGGGGCCTCGCTGGAACCCAAGCACCAGTGACTGGGCAGCAAGTGGCTGCTGCCTCCCAGCCAACGAACCTTGCAAATGGAACGTAGCTGGGGTGGTGCGCTCGGAGGCGGATGCTGCCTTCGGGCGCAGCGAGAGGGAGAAGGCGAGGTGTGGGTGGGCGGGGATGGAGGCGGTGGGTGTGGAGGCTGAGCATTCTTTGCAGTCACACTTCTGCAGCAAAAGGGAAGCTGCGAGTTGTTAGACCGACCAAAAGGGTAGAGGCTCGCGTGCTGGGGCAGAGGACGCCTGGCAGAGGACGGCCTGGGAAGGTGCCCAGAGCTGGGACGTTGGGATGCTGTTGAGGCTTTTGGAAGTAGCCTCTGGCTTCCCCGGGTGCTTGGTGTTGCAATGGGCTCTTTGCTTGTCCTGAAATTCTCCTACTGGCGTTCTTGCTTTCCTCTCTAACCCTTCTGTTCCCTCCTCCAGACTCCACTGTCATTTTACCATGCTCTCTGAACTCTTCAGTGTTTAGCAACTCTGAAATGATACCACCATTCTTTCAACAAGGAGAAAGCAGTGTTGTCACCTTATCATCCACATTTCTAAATCAGCTGTGAGGTGTACCCCAACACCCACATCACATCTAAAACTTGCTGATGCAAAGGTCATACAAAACCTTTGTCCATCTATAACACTATCTCACAACTTCATGTGAAAACCCTTTTTGCACAACTTCCCCAGGTGAGACAAGCCAAGGGCTACAGTTGGGAAGGAAGGGGTTACGTCTTTGCACAGTACAAATATTAGTTTTTGAGGCTTTCTTGTGTCTTTCTGTGAAGAGATCTAGTCCCTCTCTAGGACTATCCTTCCATAGTTTTAGAGAGAAGGAAATAATTCAGCTCAGAACAGTAAGTTTTTTTGCTAGCCTTTATAATTTTTATAAACAGTTTTACTGGAAACACTCACTTCCCCCTACACATGATTCAAGATCTTTTTATTTCACCTCCCCCACCCCACCCACTTTCATCTCTCTGGAATAAAGTAGGAATTTTTTTTTTCCTTCCAAAGCATTTTGGAAGGTGTCAAACAAATGACAAATTATTTTTAGAGCAATTTATTTTGCAGCTTATGAATGCTAAATTCCTTGGGTGTGAATTGGTGGATTAATTCAAAGTGTGTCTAACAACATTACCAACTACCCAACAGGATAGTTTAGTTTTAGATTGCCAGAAATTTGAGTTCCAACTTGGGAGTTGGAGCATTTAGTAAATATCTTTAAATGGAACATTAATGTGTTATGCTTTTGATATCACCTTCTAAAAGTTTTTGCCTTTCAAGCTTGAATCAAACCCATGTCTAGTTGTTCCCTTTCAGTGTTGTACTCGGTGAATTTTCCATTCGCCTTCTGCTATTCAAATCAAGTCTAAAAAATCATTTACAGGTTTTGATCCCAAGATAGCAGTGCAACTAAGAAGTTAGTTGGGTAGTTAAAATAAAATAAAATAAAAATAAAATAAAACAAACATGAAAATCTTCTTAACTGTTAAAATCAAAATGAACAGATTGACCTATTACGTTATCTTAAATCTAAAAAGAGGACAAATTAACTGATTACAAACTAAGAAGCTTGGCTGAATACTGCCAAGTACCATAAGTACTCTGATCACGAATTTTATGTAAATCACCTCTTATTATTTCATATATAAATGTTAGATTAATTTTTCTTCCCAATCTTTGCAAGTTGTGAAATCATTTACTGATTAGTTTCAACTGTTTTACAAGTGTGGCATGTTAGGTCAAGGGTTCATGGGAGGAATTTCTGAGCACTGCTATGTAAACAGGTTGGTATGAAAATAATCAGGTAACAGTCATGAACTTAAGGGTAAAGTAACTCATCTACTCCAAAGGTATTATCTCCAAACTACTTAGACAGAGATGTTAATAGTTTTACTTTTTTTCTTCTGTAATTGTTTTTGTTGTTTTCATGTAAAAATTTATCTGAAAAAAAAAACATGAAAATATATTTGCACAATATATTCATTTTAAAATAAAATGCAATAGCTTAAAATCACTGGATACAAAATAAATTTCTATCTTCATAAAACACCCAATATCCCACTGACAACTATTACTAGAGAATATCTATCTATCCAAATATTTATACTTATACATATATATATATATATTTACACACATACACTTCAATGCCCTACTTTCTGCTACTTTCCTAGCAGAGCAATAGGTATGCATTTATAACGTTATCTGCTTCAACTTTCACTGCATGAGTGATGCAAGGTGATCGTGTTTTAGGTAAGTCATTAAGTAGGGAATGCTAAGTATAAGGTATTTTTATTTTGCCAGAGGAGGGCTTGATGTTTCTTTAAACCAGTAATGATAGTGTGGATTGACCGATGTGTACAACAGGCCAGTTAGGACATAATCTAGGTCACTGAAATTTTGAGCAAAAATTGCTAAGGAAAGAAAGGCAGCTGAAAAAGATAAACACTAAGGTCATGTCATTAATAACTCTTCAGATGCATGATGTAAAACAAGCAAAGGAAGCCACAGACCTTCAGATTTACACACACACTCAACCACACATGTATGATATCCCCCAAACCTTTGTGGCTTAATAGGATTTTGAAAATTTGTAATTTAGGAGACTTTATTGAGTAAGGGTGTCAGTGACAAAGCTGTAGACTTAATTTTGAAGAGCATATTTAGAATATCCCACAAACTGCTTGGCCTGGGAGTTTCCCTTTCTGAATTTTGGTCTCCCTTCCTGCGAAAAACTTTTGAGATGGAACAAGCAGGGCTTGGTAGGGACTATTACCACTTTCGGTTTCCTTCTTTCAGTACCTTTCAGCTCTACTTTTGACTTTGATTAAGCAGTTTTATATGCTCATTTAAATATACATTATTTTTAAAAGCAATTTGCTTTCATCCAGGTGTGTCATAGCACTTTAAAGTGAGAGAATAGGGACAGAGGGAAGAAAAAAAAGAGCATAAGCATTTTTTACTCCTTCACATTTTCAGCCTGCCGACTCATCCTGATTTCCTTTAGAGCTGAGTGAGCCACAAATGGGCCACAGCCTCTGTATTTCTAAACACTGATTATACATCATATGACTACATGAAATTCAGACTGCATGGTTGGAACAACAAACAGTTGTAAGGTTCTCCTCTAATGTGCATGACCTTAGAGTGGAATTCAGGAATCCAGGAAGCTTCAGTTACCGAATAACAAAATGACTTCACATCATGAACAAAAGGATGGCATTTTAGATAGGCTTCCAAGTACTTCCTTGTTAGGAGAGTGGGTTTTTCTTTTTTGAAATTTATATTCAAGCTAAGTGTGAATTTCAGTGCACGATGATCTAAACTTAGTTTTAACAATGAAGATGATTTTGGCTGTACCCATATCCAGTCTGTTCTCATCTTTGACAACATCTATAACTGAGAACATTCTTTCAAATGATGCATTGCTTTCAGAAGGTGCTAAAGCTAATTCTACACTATATTTCATATTTTCCACATGAACCATTCCTTTAAAAATGTTCAAACCAAGTCTTCCATATTTTAGCAACACAAACATTGGAGAATTTTGTTGTGTTTTTATACACACGGTAACAATGACAACAACCAATGTTTTTACTCCATTGCACATTTTGGCAACATACCTCACTCAAATTGACTCATAAGCTCTCTATAAATACCATATAGATGTCTCAAAATGGAAGCATTTATTTAAAGCATTTATTTGAAATAGTTTCTTATGCCTTTAGGACTTTCCAACAGTATATGAGAAGCTCTTCTATTAGGTTCTGAATGTGTCGTAGCATTGTGCCCACCTTTGAGCTCAACTTAGTACCACCTTCAGGAGGGACTGTGGGTCAGGAAAATACCTACCGACACATTCACCTGCCCAGTGCAATAATCTTTGAGGTGTTCCTTAGGGTTTTATTTGTGCATAATGTACCAGATTTAGTTAGCACCAAAGATTTTCTGAGGTAGCCTTCCCAGTTCCTCCATATACCTCTAGATATGCACTAGTGTTTTTGCTATTCTGCTTTCCAAGGACCAACAAACACCCTGATGTTTTTCAGGGGTATTTCTCTAGTTGCTACAAACGAATTCTCTGCTTTGGTCAGAAAGTAAAAGATAAGATGATGAAGGGAAGTTCAAAGGAGAAATTCTTAGGGCCTTCCTAAATATGAAGGCAAAAAGGAGGCATACTGCGGACATGTTTTATAGGAAACACTGAAGTTTTTGCTTGCCTAATTTACCAACAACATCTAAGAAAGTCATACAATAATTGCTGGGCAATATTTCCTTGACAAAAACTCTGGTTATTATGCAGGTGCCCAATAAATTTCTACTAAAAGAATTAATAATGAAAAATAAGTTTCTCTGGGATATTTTAACTGTGGGACTTTAACTGGCAGTATTATAAATTTTGTTTTTAAGTTTACTTAATGCTTACTCTTTCTCAATAGTGTGAATCAGTGCTTTGGTTTCGAAATGATTTAAAAAAAAAAGAGAAAAACGCTATTAGTAGCTTTAAGTTCTTGCTCTTAATAGGTCACATAGGACACTCAAACACAATTTGCAAACATTCCCTTGGCCTACATTTTATAATATCCTTCATTCTAAATCTCAAAATTTGAGGCCTGTACTCTATTCCTTACATTTGAGCTGTTTCTCAAACATAAAAACTCAAGAGCCAATTGCATTCTCACATTATCCCCTTCTGGCACTCTTGGCTTTTAAATATCAAGTGTTAGGGCACATTAGATTCACATAAGCCAGAGACCCCTTCACATTCTTTTCTGATGTTTAATTTTTTTCCCTTTAAAAAGGAAGGTATTTCACAAAAACAATTGAGTGAATAGTTCTTTTCTCTGTTGAATTTCTTTCTCTGAAGATGGTTAAGTGGGACTCTCTTGTGGCATGCTGTTTTTGGAGAACAACACCTAAACATCCCCTAGTTCCAGTTGCTTTGAAAGGAGGTCCCCCTCCTAGCTTTAATTATTTTTTCCTTCTTTGTTTATAAAGTAGTCACCTTCAAACTTCGTAGCACCCTGACTTCTAACCATCATACTGACCCATTTAACTCCTGTTTGGAACAACTTTAAAGGATGGAGGGTGATGGGTCACTGAGGCCTGGAGATGATGAGAGGAACGGAGTTTGAGTCAGGGACCAGAGAGTTTGGCAGAATCCATGGCTTTCAACAGTGGCCGTTAGTTTGCAGAGAAGAGAATCATTTATTCTCCGCAAAGCCATGAATCGGCCAACTCTGCAGCTCTGACACGCTTCCAGGTGCCCAGCCTCTTATCTGGATGAAACTGGATTCTAACTCTTTAACTAATTTAGCCTTGAGGGAAAGGAGCTGGCAAGAAGGCAAGGCGAGGTCCTTCCTCTTGGGTGTACACTATAGCCGCGGTCCGCTCGCGGGGACCCGCGACCAGGCGCGCCTCGCCCCGGCGCAATGGGGGCTTCGCTACGCAATGCGGCGGAAGCGGCCTGTTGGAGCCTCCGTAGCGCGGGAAGTTTCTGTTACCACAGAGATGACCTCTGACCCTGAAGGAGGCTATGGGGGTCCGGCAGCTGGTGCAGCCGTTGTTATGGAAACCACGGTGTCAGGCAGCAGCGGCGTAGCAGTGTAGCAGCGCGGGAGCCGCTGTGTGTGCCGCGGTGGCAGCAGCAGTCAGGGTTCTGGGGCGGGGACGGCCGGTGCGCCTGTGGCTCCTTGTCAGGGCTGGAGATCCTAGCTCCGGACCGGGAAGCTGGGGCAGATAGCGGCCCGTTGTTCCCTTGGCAGGGCGTGTGTTTGCCGGGTCATTCAACCGGAGTACACGTGAAGCGCGCCCTGGTGCGTGACGGGCCTAAGGGCTGTGAAAGAAGTTTGGTTTCAGCCCACAGGTGTTTGCCTCCACTCGCTGCTCTCCCCCAAACGCTCCCAGGAGCCAACTCTGGCACTGGGATCGACTTAAAAGGAAGAAAGAATGGGGAGGGAGGAAGGTGATTGTGCTCAAGTTTAGGACTGGAGAGAATAACCTGAGTTCTGGTCTCAGTTTCTCCACTAGCTACTGGGAGACTTTGGACTGGTCGCTGAAATTACCTGGATCGCAGTTTCCTCGGTTGCAATAAGGATATTGGTTATAGGATAATCTAAGTCAGCTCTAATACTCTAAGCTTCTGAACTTCCCACACAATCCTTATTCTAAGTGAACTTTTTTTCTCTTCCTTCTATCCTGGAATATGTTGATTATATTTAAATTGTATCCTAAAATTAGAGAATATCAGATATAAGGGATCACAAACAACCTGCTCCTTTTACAGGTGTGGCAACTCCTTCACAGTGGAGGAAGTGACTTCCAAGATCCAGTTTTGGAATTGTAGACACAGACACAGGTTGCAGCTTTGAGCATTGGAAGTAGGAACAAGTCGTATTTTACTGGTGACACTACCAAGAGCTCTTTATGCATTTTATAGAGTTGTGTGGTTTGTGCTGAAACAGATGGCATTCCATTATATCTATTATATTCCAGATTGTCTATATATCCAGATTGTCTATCCCTAAAGTCTCCAAGCATTTGGGGTGGGGAGTGGGGGTGTCAATATACACTGGCTTGTTTTCCCTTCTATCATCTTTGGGCCATTGAGAAAAGTGACAAACATTTTGAATTTTTTCCCCAACATTATTTGTAAAATTGAGAAGTTGAAAAAGATTATTTTGAGGGTCTATTCCAACTCTGAAATTTATGAAATATTTCTTTTTTAGGTCCACAAGCTCTTTGTCATCAGTGTAGTAACTATAATCACTCTTGAGCAATTATACTTCTTATTCCTTTTTTATAGCCCTTTTTTAGATGTACTAATTCACTGAGCACATGAAAAATGCTACCGTATTCCACTTGTTGATGCTAGAGATACAGGGGTGAAGAAGTGTTCTTCCCTTAAGGAATTTGCAGGAAATATAAAATAAAATGGGACCAGTTTTGATAATATGATATATACTTTGATTTGTAGGTGGACAAAGGTAATATATGGCCAAAGAAGAGACCATGGGTGGCTTTCTAGAGGAACTAAAACTGACTGAGTTATGAAGGATGTCTAGGAATTAGCTAGGTGGGAAAGACACAAGGTGGTCTTTCAAGGGAGAAAAAACAATATACCTTAATGTTTGGAGGCATGAAAGAATGTGATGAGTACCATGAACTACCAGTACAACTGAAGAATAGGAAGAATGTTTGTAGGGAGTGGCAGTTGGTGAGGTTGTAAGGTAGTAAAGAACAGATTATGTGTTCTGTTCTGTGATATGATCAGATTTATCTTTTAGGTGGCTGTTACATTTACAATAACTTGAGCAAGACTGAAAGTAGGAAGGCCACAGGGGAAGCAACTGAAGTGGTGAGAAGTGGTGAGGTCCAAGGTAAAGTAGTGATAGGCTGGAGAGGAATTGGTCTACCTATCTCAGTAGTTAGTTTGAATTTGGTAAGAAAGGAGAGGGAGGAGTCTAGAATTCTCTGTGTACAGGTTTTTTATTTGAACAACTCCCGTTGTTCCTGAACCTCTGACTTTTTTCCAATAGAACACTCCCATCTCCCTAAAGCTTGGGTCTCCAGGCTGTTCATATTTGAGGGGATGAAGTAGTTTTAACAGCAAATAGAAAACTGACAAGTTTCCCTTTCTAGGTCAAAATTTAAATGGGCAGTTTTAGGAGTGTTTCGAATAGAGTTCATTTTCTTGACTTCAGACTAAAATATGTAGTAGTGAAAGCACGCTTCACAATAAGGAGAAGTCAAAAGACTTTTTATGATTATATACAATCCTTTGTCAATAACAGATGTTTCTGTACACAATACTTTATTCAGTTTGAGGACCCAAGTAGTCCAATTAAAAGCCAAGTTTTCAGATTATTTTTCAGGTCTGGCAAGAAAAGGTAAATAAGTGTGAACTTTATTGAATTTATCCATGTAAGTGTGCACCTGCTTTTTAGATAGGAAATGAATGTAGTTGTAATTAAAATGCCCTCCTTTTTACTCTGTAACATTTTGCTGTCTTCACAATTACAGTGCATCACTGAAGTGTGTGGTAACCTCTTCTGAAATGCTGCCTCCTAGATAAAGTATAGTTTGAGAGGAATTGTAACCTCTATTCTTTTCACTTCCTGTGTAGAGCACATGGTATACAAAACAAAGTGCTATTGCTGTACTTTAAAAAGTAAGAAAGTGAAAATAAGAAAGCTTAAGGACTAAAACAAAAATAATATCCCTTAATTGTAGGTTTTTAAAAAACAGCCACTTATTTCAAAGTCTGAAGCTCATCCCTTTTAGTTGGGTTTACTGTTTTACACCAGGTGTTGTAATTCTTAAGCAAAGAAAGGGCACTGTTTCCTAGGAGGCCTGAGTCAGTTTCCTAATTAAACACTAAGTAGTTACCATCATTCTGCCTCAACATTTGTTGTTGGGGCAAATTGAGAACAGTAACCCAATGTAGTTGTTCCTCTTTTATTATCAAATGACTTGAATTGTTTTCCTAGGGATTTTTATTTTTCACTAACTTAGTTTTTTTTTTACATTCTCAACATTTTGTATATTCACGTGCCTATTAAGTGACACAAAATTCTTCATATCTTAGGCATGTAATCATGGATATTAAATATTGGAAATATTTTCATGATAAATTTGATGGAGGATAAAATTTTTGTATCATTATTGCTTATTGTTTCTCTTTCCTAATTATATTTCCTTCTAATATATCAGGAATAATATTAACATAGTGCTGAGGTGATTTTGAATTATCTGTGGCACATGTGCCTTTGTATGGGGAACATAAACCAATGGTATATGTGGAGTGAGGTCTCCTGCAGAGGTGCCTTTTGCTGTATCAGAGTGCTTTTCCATCACTGACAATTCATCCCCTTTTGTTATACTCTACCTGTATTTGTACCATCGTACTCCAGATTTGGTTCTTTTGCATATTTCCTCTACCCATGTCTTTCAAATATTTTTGCCTTTAGTTTACTCTTCATGTATGGCTGGGATCAGTATTCAACTGGATTTTCAACTTTTATATATATTGCATTAGGGAAAAAGGCAAAAATTATAACAATTCAGTTGTTAGAAAGTAATTGAGGCATATGTCTCTGAACTTGTGACATTTGTCCAACATGTCATTTATTTGACTTGTTTCTCACTATTGTAGCATATGTTTAACTTACTGTATTTTATAAAGCATATTATTTTTCTACTTCAACAGAAATTTCCTGAATTATTTTGAATCCTGTGCCATCATTAGTTATGTTTAGAGAGCTAATCTTTAGAGAGCTAATCTTTAGAGAGTGCGTTCTGTTTTATCTGTATTACCTAATTTAATCCTCACAATCGAAGGTAGGAACTTCTGTTATACTCATGTTAGATACGGCAAAGCTCAGGCAGAGGAAGGGTAAAGAAGTTACCTGAGAGCACCCTGCTAGTAATTGAAGCAGCTGGGTACTAACCCAAGTGGTCTTATTCCAGACCAATGTATTGCAGCTACCTCTCTAAAAAGAATATTCAATAGAATGTACCTGACAGTCATCAGTATTTGTCTTAATGGTTCTGTGAATCATTATATCCTGAAATTAAAAGGGGCTGCAACATATTCAGTGTTTAGATATTTAGAATTTTTAATGCTTTTTAATTGAGTCATAATTTACATGCATTAAAATGCATAGATCTTAATTGTATGGTTTGATGAGTTTTGACAGATGTCTTCATCCTTGTAACCACCACTCCAATCAAAATACAGAACATTTCTATCACCTATGAATGTTTCCTGCCCTTTCAGTTCTCACCCAATCCCTCTCCAAGAAGCAACCATCACCCTGATTTCTCTTTAGTTTAGCCTGTAATAAAACCTCATATCGTAAAGTCATGGAGTCCTCACTTTTTTGAGTCTGACTTCTTTCACACAATGTACTGTTTCTGAGATTCATCCATGTCATTACATATTAGGTGTATAGAATCTGATGTGGCAGGTTTTGCTCTATTTTGTAAACTAGAAACTACTATTGAACAAACTCACTTTTAGTTAACATCCCAAAATTCTTGGGAACTGTAAAGGGTATGAGAGTTTATTCAGCTTGCAAGTTAGATGGTGACACTTGGAAAAGAGGAGAAAACAGGATACTCTTGGGTCAGAGATAAAGGACTTTATTACTGGAGGTACAGCAGGAGCAGTCAGCATGAGCTTCATCTGTTACTTTTGTCACCCAGATCCCATAGTCCCACAGGGGTGATGCAGAGTGCCCAGGTGGATGCTCTGCATACAGTGGGTTTGTGTCACAGCTGAAGAACTCTGAGTTTAGGGAATTCCCAGTCTTTTAAGGGGATTCTAGCAAAGCTGCCTAATCTTTGCCCTGCAGGGAGACATTATTTTTATTATCCTGTTTAGGAAACAAATCTGTCCTCAAACCTGGAGGGAAGCATCCCGGGATTCCAAGGTTGTTTGCTATGCAAACATCCTTGAAAATATAGTCCAGGACAAAAGCTGTCACAAGACATGCAGAAATACCACGGAGAATTGCCTCCTAACAGAAGTTGTCATTTAAAGCTATTTTTGTCAAACAACTCTTCTCTTTTTTTCTCAGTACTGATATTCTTGTTGCTCCAATGATGCATTTAGTCTTTAGAGAAATATCTGTTATTTGGAAATTATCTAAAAAATGGTCCTGAGGTTTTGAGAACATAGACAATATGTAATCCTACATGGATAAGCCTATTAGCATTTTTAAAATAACCAATGTGTGCTAAAATCCATGTTAGTTACTTGGAGAGATTTAAAACATTCTATGAGAATTTTGGCTTTGACCACAAGTGTGTAAGCTAAAGATAGAATACTAAATATGAGAAAGTTCTAACTGGAGTGTTGTATGAGTATCATCTATGATGAAAGAGGGAAAAAGGGAAATCTTTTAGAGTGGTGTGACCTGAGATAATTATTGAATGCATTTTTCAGTTGGCAGGAGAGAGAAGTATATTCTTGGGAAGGGGAGTTACATGAGTGAAAAGTCAAAGGCTGCAATTATTGATGCATAGAGTGAAAGGTACATAATTGGGGATCTATGGAAAAGTTAATGGAATCATAATTTGGAGGATTAGTAGAATTATATTGTAGAGTCCAAAAGCCTGGCAGAGGAGTTAGACTGGATATGGTAAAAATTACATTCTTGGTGTGTGTGTGTGTGTGTGTGTGTGTGTGTGTGTGTGTGTGAGAGAGAGAGAGAGAGAGAGAGAGAGAGAGAGAGAGACAGAGACATGATTGAGGGTTGCTGTATTACAGTTGGAAAGCATAACTGGGATAACTGTATGGCTGGGAGAAAGGAGGAATTTTGTGATAAGAAAGCAATCAAGTGAAAATGTCCTTCAAGTCTGTTGGAGATGAGAAACAAGAACCTGAATGTGAAAGGATGGTTCTGGGTATGTAATATAGGCAGGAGAAAAATTGCTCAACAATTGGGAAGGGATAATTCTAAGGGTCAAGAAATAATAGACCAAGGAAGGGTACTGCTTCCTCTGAACTTGGAAGGAAGAATGATGTGGCGAGTCAGTGATTGTGGCAGTCATTGTGGAAGCTCATGAGAAAATGAATCCAGAGATTTGTCGCAAGTGTGAGACAGGAAATGCAACCAGTAGCTATACAGTTAATAGTTAGATATACATATATCATAAATTTTCTTATGTAGTTAGAAGCTTCGTCCCAGTCTAAATTCTTTAGCCTTGGTGGCTTTATAGCAAGCTTTCTAAATAAGGGAAGAATGACTTTTAATACTTTCTTCAACTATAATATTGCATAGCTCTGTTTGTGGTACTTATGTACTCTTAGCAACAATCCATTTCCCTGCAAGGTGATGTTTTCCAGTGAAACTCAACACTGGGAAGGACTGAAATGTCACAGGCTATTTGGATACAAGGAACTTTTCAATAGCTTGGTCTAGCTTTAGTAGTGTTTTAATAACTTCATGACCATTGCTCAGTGGAGAAATACATTAAAGAACAATCTGTTAAAAGCACAATTTTTGTAAATGAATTTTGAGGTTCTTTTCTGTTATAAAATTTGAATTGTGTTTTATGGGATCAGTATCTGCCTCCAGGATGTCTTAACACTTAAGAATGCCACAAAACTTACATAATGATATTTTTAGGAAGGTAACTTTTGTTGAAATGAGTATGAATATATTTATTAATGGCTATTCAAACTTTACAAAAAGGAAACTGTAAAAGCCTTATCCGCAGCCGTTGCAATTTCTTTGGCTTAGCGTTAATATCCTTATTAGAGATTACAGTTTAAATGACCGATATTTAGAGAGTCACAAGCATAGTTCGTATGAGAAGGGAAAGGGGTACATTTTAGTTGGTGATAGTAGCAGTAGACTTACTCTGGTGGGAGCAAACTGGCAGCATGAACCTCCTGACCTTTGTTATTTCAGTGGGTGAGTGCATAATTCAATCAAACATTTTGAAAATTAGGGTAAAGACAATAGCTGCCTAATGCTTAAAAGCCTGAATATGGCAGACTTAAGAAAAGGATCTGAATGTTGTTGCATTAGTATGGCTTTGGATAAAAATTAAAATCTTTTGTATATAAAGATGCCCCTTTAGAATCACTGTCCAAGCTCTCTAATATGAATTAGTATGGACAAGTCGGTACTTTCTTCCTCAGTCTCTCTGGTGGCTACTAGCCTGTATTCATGGGAAGAAAGAAAATTAGCATTGTTCAACTCACTCTGCGAATTATGACCTTGCTCTCTTATTTTTGTTACCCAAACCAGGAGGCATTATCTCTGTGCATCTTGATAACAGTTTTTGTCTGAGTATGCTTTTCTTTTCACTGTTGTAGTCTTAACGTAAGACGGATCTTTGACCTTTTTCCTCTTGCATCTTTTAAAATTTATGATTGGTAGAAATACTTTTAAATATTATTATATATATTGCTAGGGGCTCTTATTATCTCTCCCCACTTTAGAATTATAAGAAAATTAAGGAAAATGATGGAAGTTGGTAATGTTCATAAATATGCCAAGGAACTTAAAAATTTCTTAAAAGTGATTTTCAGGTAATACATGTTACATTTATTTCCTAATTCTTCTATTATGTTAAACGCCAATTTTTGGAGATGCTAGCTATGAAATTCTCTTTAAATTGTCATTTGAGTTTATTCAATTTTATGAGCAAACACTAAACATGTTGAATGCTTGTATCGATGGATATGGATAAATGCTAGACATTTAGCTTACCGACAATATCCTGGACATTTGTGCAGGTATCCAATCTGTAGGCCATTAGAATCTTTTTCCCAAGAGAGCTGTTGAGGAAGGTTTAGGGTCAACAGTAATTTGAAAGGAGAAGGAAATACCTAGGAAGTAGGTTCAGTACAAAAATAATTAATAGATGACATTTTTGTGTTTTTAAATCTGTGATTTTGAAATAGAAACAGAATGTTTAAAATCCACATCAATCTAGTTCATGGTTTTTAAGTAACTTTTGTTGAGATTATTTTTAATAAAAATTTAGATGATGAGGTCTCTAGAATAGTATGTAATGACTGAAAAAGATATTTTTAAGTATGTATACTTTCTATATCAGGTACACTGGTAAGACATCTTGGTTATTGGTAGTTATATATCGATACAATGTAACCAACATTTGAAACTTCTCTCAAATAAGTAGGCTTCATAGATAACTTGGACTTGAAACCTCAAAATAACTGGTATATTTAAGTTACCCTGTGTGTTCTTCTATAGGTTTCAGTGTTGTCTGTTATTATTTCACTGTATTGTGACATATTAGATGAAAAGCAGAAAATAAGACATGGAAGAAAAAAATATATAAATGTATATATATGTTTATTAGCACTAGGTTCTTTAGAAATTTACTGTGAGGAAATGAAAAATACTCTGAGCAACTTCTTAGCTTTTATATCCATATGATCATTGCAGGAGTTTTAAGATATCCTGTTTTGTTGAATCCCATTTTATGTGTTTAGATCTACTTGGCAATAGTTGCCAAAATTGGTGTTTTTTTTTTTTTTTTTCTTTCTTTCTTTCTTTTTTACTTTATATCCTAAAGACTTCTATGACTCTTGTATACTTTCTTAATAATTCCTTATCTAAAGGAACAAAATGGGGGAAAGCCCTGGTTATTTGATTGTAGATGCTGTCATGCATTATTTTTGGTTTATTTTTGTTTATCAGTTAGTTAGTTGGTTTTCCTTTAGATACTTCATTGGTAAGGAGGGAGGAGATAGAAACCTTGATTCTAAAACTCCTTTAAAATTAATCACCTTGTAATCACATTGGGATCCGTTCCCCAATTTGTTTGGAAGTAGTGGTTTAATAAAACAAACAAAATATATAGAGTTGTAGGGTGTATTGGCAGGATTAACATTTAACTAATTTCTTCTGATTAATAATGGAGGGGTGCAATAATATGACAGAGTGATTTTTTTTTATTTCTGTGTCTCTGCCAAGAGGGACATATAAGCTGTTTGTCTTTCTGTTAGCATATTAGTATCTGAAGTCTGAGAGTTTCACTTTTCTACAAAAAATAGTTATACTGTCTGCCTTCCAAATATCATACTTTAGCAGTCCTTCTTCCATGTAGTGCAAAAGAGAAGTTTTCAGCCATTTTTGTCTTATTTTGTCACACATGATAGGTAATATTCATATGTCTAGCACACTTTTTTTGGACTACTTAAGGAATTTTATTTTATGTTGTATTCTGCAGGGTAGCTCTATAGTTTTACAAGTGGTCTTTAAGTTAGCATTGAGTTTTTGTAGCATTGATGCAAAAATCAATCACATTTATATTTGAAAGTATGGAAATGGTGATGGCAATTTTCACACCCCAAAAAAGTTTGTGACAATTTTAGTTTTAATTTTGACAGCTCTTACTTTAGCACCTAAAATCTATTTTTGTAAATATAGTATTGAGGAACAGTTATATAAAAAAGAAGGGATTTTCAAGAGGAATTGTTTCATGTTTGAGTATGATGGATGAAATATTTTATCAATCCCCTTCAACCAAAGACTTACTTGGGATACACTTGTAATAAAAGAATAAAAGAACACATTAAAAAAATAGATAAATTTTTCATTGAAGTATATCATTCATACATGAACATACATAAACAATAAGTATATAGTAAAAGTTGCGAAGTTGCGAACTTACAAAATAAACATGCATGATATCATACAGGGGTCCCAAACATCACCCCTCCACTAACACCTTGCATTGTTGTGAAGCATTTGTAACAAAATATGCAAGAGCATTGTTAAAATATTACTACTAAGTATAGTCTTACATTTGGTGTATTTTTTCCCAACCCACCCTATTTTTAAAAGTTTTTATTGCAGAGGTTGTGAACTTAACAGTTATGCACATGTGCAGAATTCCCATACAACCTGCTTCACCAACACACCACACTGTGGTGGAATATTTGTTAAATTATGAGATAATACCATCAGACTATTACCACCAACCATGGTCCCTAGTATACATTTGGCACACTTTTTCCACCACCCCCACCCCCCGCATTATCAACACAGTACATCTTTGGCATTGATGCAAGAATATTACAGTATTGCTGTTAACCACAGTCCATAGATGACACCAATTGTATTTTTCTCATGCTTCTCCATATTCCCACCACCCTGCAATAGTGACGTGCATCCACTCTAGCTCACAGGACACTCTTGCATCTGCAACATCAACTACAATTCTCATCCACCTCTGTCTAACACATTTTTATGAATAATTTTCCCTTCCCACTAATTGTAACTTCCTCCTTTCTCTACTTCTTAAAAAATATATTAGAAATAGAGTAAGAAAGATATTAGAATACCCTTGAATATATTTTAATTATATAAGAAAGTCACTCATTCACAACCATTGATGCTTTATTAGTAGAAACAAATTACTTGAGAAACATGTCTCACTGACCATGGCATACGAGTGATGGAACACCATAATTGAGAACTAATATTTTAGATTTTAACATTTGAGGGATGGTCTGTTTTGGGGATTGCATCATGTACCACACCAAAGACATGTTTAAATCTATTCCATGTTCCTGTGGGTGTGAATCCATTTGTAAATAATACCTTTGAAGATGTTATCATTAGTGAAGGTGAACTCATTTGTGAATGTATCTTCAAAGATCCTATTTAGGTGAGGCCAGATTGAATCAGGCTTCAAACCTGGATTGAGTTACATATTTCATTTTTAATAACAGCTTTATTGAGATATAATTCACATACCATAAACTGCACTCTTTTAAAATGTACATTTCAGTAATGTTTTTTATGTTTATAGAGTTGTACAACCATTGCCACTATCTCATTTTAGAACATTTTCATCACCCACAAAAGAAATCTCAAACCTATTAGCAGTCACTACTCATTTCCCCTTCCCCCAATTCCTAACAACCTTTAATATACTTTGTGTTTCTATGGATTTCCTTATTCTGGACACTTCATATAATGTCCTACTTTTACTTAGTGTAATGTTTTCAAGGTTCATCCATGTTGTACCATGTATCAGTACTTTATTCTGTTTTATTACTGAATAATAGTCCATTCTATGGATATACTATATTTTGTTTACTCATTCTTTAATTGACAGATATTTAGGTTATTTTCACTTTTGGGCTACTATAAATAATGCTGCTATGAACACTCATAAATTTTTGTGTGGACATATGTTTTCAGTTCTCTTGGATATATACATAAGAGTGGAATTGCTGGATTAGATGGTAACTCTACAGTTAACATTTTGCCAAACATTTACCAAAGTGGCTGCACCATTTTACATTTCATTCAGCTGAGTATGAAGGCTCCAATTTCTCTATATCCTTAACATCACTTGCTATTGGGTGTTTTTGACTATAATCTTAGTGGACGTGAAGTGGTATGCCATTGTGTTTTTGATTTGCATTTCGCTGAAAATTAATGATATCGAACATCTTTACATGTGCTTATTGGCTATTTGTATATATTTGGAGAAATGTCTAATTAAATCCTTTGGCTCACTTTTTAATTGGTTTAATTATCTTTTTATTATTGAATTTTGAGTTCTTTATATATTCTGGATACAAGTCTCTTACCATGTACGTGATTTGCAAATATCTTCCCATTCTGTGGATTGTCTTTTCATTTACTTGGCAGTGTCGTTTGAAGCATAAAGTTTTTATTTTGATGAAGTCCAATTTATCTTTTTTCTTTTTTCACTTGTATGTTTGATGTCATATCTAAGAATCATTGCCTAACCCAAGGTCATGAAGATTTAATCCTATGTTTTCTTCTCAGAGTTTTATAGTATTAGCTCTTACATTAACTTCTATGATCCATTTTTAGTTAAGTTTTTTATATGGTGTGAGGTAAGGGTCCCAACTTCATGCTTTTGCATATGGATATCCAATTGTCCCAGCACCTTTTGTTGGAAATGTCATGAGACTTATAAATATAACTTGGAATTAATATATATTCAAAAGACCCTTTCACCAGTCTTAATTTATTTTATCAGAGAACAATCTAAAAAATACCTTGCAATTTCAAAGAAATAAATTATATTGTGTATTACCTGAAATTATAGTAGGAATACCATGAAAAATTTTAGTAGCAATGCATAACTACTTTTATTGTAGCCCTTACCATATATGCACTTTAAAGAAATTAATACCCTTGTGAAAACAGAAAACTTAGACTATTATTGTAGATATACTGAGTGAACAATTTTTATTTATTTATCGTTGATTCTAAAATTGCTCTGACACTTTTTATCAATGTGTATTTTCAAAACATGGGCATTTCACTAATATACTGACAGTTTGATACTATATTTACATCTAATTTGTCTACTTAGTTCTAAAGTTAAGATCAGAATTCATTGAGATATAAATTGTACTTCTTTTATTTAAATTTATTCTGGTTCACTTCTTAAGTAACTCATGAAAAACTTAAAATATTCCTCAATATGAATGTCATCCAAAGTTGTAAAAGAACAACCCCTCCTACTGCAGTTTACTGATATTTTTATATTAAAAAATTCACTCTATTATCTGGTAGAGTAAAGCTATGTCATTATAAATAGGTAGTGCCTCCCTAAAGCAGGTAGGCATTCTCAGGATCAATCATCTGAGGAAAAGTTCAGACATGAACTTGAACCCTGAAAGTGGGAGTTAACCAGGTAGGAGAAGAAGTTTCTTTCTCTCTCTGAGAGTTCTCTTGGGTTGGAATTTTTAGGTATCTAGATGTAATCAGAGATTTTGGCCATGTTGGGAGCTGAGTAGGGAAGCATCCATGTACTGAACTCCAAATTGAAAACAGGCAAACTATATGCTAAGTATTCTAGTTCTGTGACATTCTATATTGACCTCCTTTATGTTCTCTCCAAATACTCAGTCAACCTCTATTTAAATATTTTAACCCTGTCTTGGCTGTGCTCTGGGGAATTAAGAGAAGGGTCATTTGCTTAAGCCAGAGTATTAAATTTGGAGCAGTGCCGTTATTCTCTCTTTTAAAGCCGTCATTGGTGAGGAACCCAAAGGGGAAGATGAATATCAGGCTATAAGAGGTCTAGTTGGCTTTCCTTGGAAAAACTTGAAGGATCTTGGTTTTCATTAATCAGTATGACAGTTTTCCCCCCAAATGTAAAGTTTTAATTTTATGGTATCAAAAAATTTTCATTTCAATTGCATTGCCAGGGAAGAGTGCAGCTATGTGAGATGACTTTTGCTTTATCTTTCTGATTTGTTTACTTGGGCCCTGTAGCAGTTTGGCATTATTTATGAATTCCAGAAATAGATATTGGATTATATTTGTTCCTCTGGGTGTGATTAAATTATGATTAGGGCTTTGATTGGGCCATGTCAATAGGGCGTTGGGACTTAAAAATAAAAGACATGGCAAAGGACAGAGTTGGAGTTTTGATGCTGGAGTTTTGAGCTAGAGCCCGGGAAGTGAACACACAGGAGAAGAACACAGAGGAATAGAGATGACTCCTTAAACACAGCAGAAGCACTGGGAAGAGAGACAGAGCTGTTCGCCTGATAGTCTACAGCTAGCCTTGTGGAGAGAGCACAGCAGCTGAGCCAGGAGAGAAATGGAGCCCCGGGAAGAGAGGAACCCAAGAAGCCTAAACTCTTGGCAGATGTCGGCAACCATCTTGCCCCAACACATGGCAATAGACTTTGGTGAGAGAAGTAACTTATGCTTTATGGCCTGGTAACTTAAGCTTCTACCCCAAATAAATACCATTTATAAAAGCCAACAGATTTCTGATATTTTGCATCAGCACCCCTTTGGCTAACTAATACAGGCCCCAAACTTTAGAACAGGGAAATATTGTTAACATGAACATAGTAATCTGTTGTTCTTTTTGCCTTGAGTCTATCCTTACATTTAACATCCAGAAACATACAGTAAATGTTTTGCCCTTTGAACCCTCTGTTTACTATTTGTGTGTATATCTATATCTCTATATAATTGGGTATATATAAAATTATTTGCATATATGTAAATATTTGCATATGTTTATATATATAAATATGTGTGTGTATGTGTATATATGTTTGTGTCTGTATACACACACACATTACCCAAGTGTACAAGAGATACACAAATGAGCAAACATAGACTTATCTCCTTTCTATTTCTTTATCTCCACGGTCAAATATGATGCCTGACACCTAGTGGGTTTGTTGAATGAATGGAATGAAGTTAGAATGAGTTTGATTCCCTTGAAAATAATGGTGATATATTTTTAAACACACTACATTTATACATCTCCAGCCTAACCTTGGGACTATAGCTCTAAGTACAAATAACCCCCTATAACTGTTGTTTTTGATGTTTTTATCATGTTAAAAATATTTAAAAATCACATTTTCATTTGTCTAGGTATTTCCCTTTAATAGAAAATATACTCCAGGTAACATAGGAAATCTTCATCTTCTTTTACTCCTCCATATTATAGATGGAAATTTTGGTACTATTCCAAGCCCGATGATCATATCTTTTTTGGGCTCGTGTGGCCATATGTCCTGGAACTGATAATCTAAATGGGCTAGTTCTGTGTAACCCTATTTGATGGCAGCTAAATTACTGTTATAAATAGTTCTATATTTTAAAAATTATTTTTGTTATTGTTATTTTTCTTACTGATAAAGGTGTAAGAGTTTGAATTTTAGAGTTCAAGATTAGAATCCTAGCTGTCATTTTGTGCCTTAGCACTTTGAGTTCTTTTGGTTTGTTTGCTTGGTTGCTGCTGTTTTTTTCATAATAGAAGAATACCCCCTTTGTATATATGTGAAGATTAAAAGAGAATATATATGTAAAGCAACTAACACAATACCCAGCACATAGACATTTTTTATTAGTTCCTTCCTTCTCATTTTCTTGTTAGAAACACTGTTAGTTTCTTTCCTATATTCTCCAGTGAGTGACCTGTTGTAAATTTTTTTTTTTAAGTAATATAGTCTTTTTGAAGCTTTTACCTTTATCTAATGCTGTAGGGCACATAAATAGTCTCCAAGTAAAAGTTGAAGATAGATTTAGAGGCCTAGTAGAAGCCTTGTTCTCATTGAACTTCCTTTTGTACTTGATAGGCCTAACTAACTCTCTTTACTCTTAAACCTTTACTGTCTAAAAGAGCCTAGGACATTTTGTATTTTGCCCAGAGTGGCACTGGCTGCCAATAGACAGTTTTTAAATCCTTGTATTGTTTTTCACCTAAAGAACATTGTCAAATATCTATTAGAATATCACAATATTTTCCTTTCCTGTGAATATTGTTGAGTCTTAGTCATCTCTCTATATACCAAAATGGATATTTAAAAATATTTTCTAGGCTTTTATAATGTGCATGTTTCACTTCATTTTATCATCTTAAGTGTTTATATCTAATAATAATTACCTCAGACATTTTGAGGTTAATTTTATGGGTTGTTTCCATTCTGTGATACTTTTTACCCTAATTACAAATTTTGAAGCAACTTTTTCACATCGTTGTTCTGCTATTTAGGAAATTCACTGTTCCTTTACTTCTTTGGACTTAAAAAATCTAATTTGTAGCTTTTAACTTTATTTTGTTGCTAGCTTTTATTTCCTATTATCACTTTTCCCTCCTTTAATATATTTAAGTCTTAGTTTTGCTGTTTGTGATTCTTCTCACACCTAAACACTAGACATTGCCTGCCCTGTCAGTTTGTTAGATTTGTTCATATTATAGCCCTTTTCTTTATTCCTACCTGAATACTTTGGGCTCTGTCATTCATTTCTTTTCTTTAGGGCAGAAAGTAACCTAAATATTTAAAATCGAGCTTTAATTGCCTCCTTCAAGAGCCCTTTAGAAAATGCTCTGCCACATAAATGAGAATACCATCTTGGGAGGGAGCAAGGTTGGACTCAATGAGCATATAACACTTCCCACTCCAGGATTCAGAGATAAGGGCTGTTTCTAACAGCTGGCACTGCTGGACTTGTGATGGGTACTTATTACTTGGGAGTGACAATAAATAACAGGCTACACTTTTGGGGGGGAATACCACTGGAAAACACACAATTCCACTGTGCTGAGAAAGGGTAGTTTAGAGAACCTAGACACTGAAGATGATCTGGTTCATATAATCATTCATTCCTTACTGAATATTTAATACTATCCAGTAATAATGAAGTTTCATTTAAAGTTACTTCATACTTCATTTAAATTTTTTAAAAAGATTTATTTTATTTATTTATTTTCCCTGCTACCCTTATTGTTTATGGTTGCTGTCTTCTCTCTCTCCATTTGCTGTGTGCTGTCTGTGTCTGCTCGTCTTCTCTTTAGGAGGAACTAGGAACCAAACCGGGACCTTCAATATGGGTGAGAGGTGCTCAATCACTTGAGCCACCTCAGCTCCCTGGTTTGCTGTGTCTCTAATTGCCTTTCCTCTTTGTCTCTTTGTTGTATCATCTTGCTGCGCCAGCTTGCTGCACCTGCCAGTCATGCCAGCTTGCCTTCTGCAGGAGGCCCTGGGAACGGAACCCGGGACCTCCCATGGGGTGATGGGAACCCAATTGCTTGAGCCACATCAGCTTCCCTTCATTTAATATTTATTTACTTATTTATTTATAATTTTATAGTAGTGGGGTTTATTTCCAGGAGAGGCTGTGGGTGAGAAGAGCATCTTTACAGACGCCCATATTTAATGTAATAATAGGCCCAGCCAGGTATATTTATTGAAAGCAGAACTAGCTTATTCTTTAAAGTTTGAATATTGATATGAGAAATGGTCTCTAGATACTACTGCTTCCAAATAGATAGTATATTATTTTCATTTCAACCAGAGTTGAACTCAATAAATAAAGAAGATACATTAGTACACACTGTTCTTGTGGTTATGATTTTTTGGTTTTATGTGTATAGTTTTTAATCTGTTGTTGATTTTTTTAAAGGAGTAGAACTGACAAAAAGTAAAACAAGACAGATGGCTTATATTGACATTTTATTTGCAGAGTTGAGGTTGGGTTCTCATAAGGCTAAGAATTATCTTTGTATGGTAAGAAACTCAGGTGAATATTTTTCATTACTGAAATATGGGAGACATAATGTAGCCTCCTATATAAGTAGTCTTATTTCCTAAACTTCAATTATTTATTTTACTTCATTTAGAAGGAGTGTTTTATATGATATAATTAGTGCTTTTTTAAAAATTAATAAAGTCTTATTTGGTCTTATACATCATTATTATTAATGAATTATGATTTGTGTTAAAGAGTTGACTTCGTAGTTAATGCATATACTCTCAGGTCATACTTTTAACTAAAATACTTTTATTATTTGTATCACACTATGTGCTGGCTCTGATTTGATCACAGCTGTGATTTATACACTGTGCTAGAATAGGGAACAAGGAGGACAAAAAATTTAATCCTGGCTCCAGCTAAACATCTGCCTCTAGATCGATCCTGTGTCCTGTAGTGAAGATTAACAAAACCAATATGAATATCGATTTCATTTGTGGTGTGTAACTATGGGAGCAGGGGTGCTTTTTTTTTTTTTTTTTAACCAGACTGAGTGACCTTTCCTGTAACTCTGTGTATTTCCAGTTCCATTGAGTATATTCAGCTGAAATGACTGACCAGAAGTTATAGCTTACTTAGCCAAAATTATCCTTTAACTTTAGCTCTGACTTATTACTCCATCTTTCTGAACTTTGGTTTATTTAAGCTTAGTTGTCTAAAATTGAACTTATCAAATTTATGTTTATCAGTTGACATTCTCTTATACCTTAAATATTCTTTACACTGAGGAATCAGCATAATTCACTAGTAAGCCTGTATTTTTTATAAAAGTGTTTCAAGATATTGGGAATTTAGTTGAAATTACATAAACTATCAACATGTCATAATTCACTTTAGCCTTCATTGAAAAATCTTTAGAAGAGATTGGGTTGTTTTTGCATGACAAATTTTTTTTAAGTATATATTTTTAAGGACAAGCAGTTTGATACATCTACTTATTGATATCCTAAAAATCTGACCTATAATAGTAAAAATATTTTTACTATTATGCTTATTTTCTTCAATCAGATATGTAAGTTTTTACTCTGATAAAATACTTTTACTCCAATAAAAAAATACTTCTGCCTGCATTACCCATTCTTTATAATTGGATGTAGTCTCTAAGATCAGGGGTTCTTAAGGGACCAAAGAACTTGAATTTAAATAAAAAAGCATTCTTGTGGGGACGTGTTGATGTGGGTGTGATATATTTATTAAATAATAGTATAGGGTGGACTTAGTAAGGGGTGCATGGATTTCACCTGACTGGCAAAGGGGTCCATGGAACAAAAAAGGTTAAGAACTCCTTTTTTAGATGGACAGACCTTTCTTTTGTATTATACCAGCTATGCCTATTAAATTGTAAGTTTCAATAAGATCTGAGACTCTGGATAAGTCATTATTGAATGTTCAGTACCTAGAGGAGTGTCCTATCTAGATACTCATAGATACTCTTTAGATGTTTAATAAGTGAATTGCTTGATTCAGTTTTAATATTTTTCCAAAATATAATTAGAACCTGGAAAAGGGAGAATGCTATAAGAAGGAGATATAAATAATAGTGGCATCCTCTTTGTACTTTGAAATTACTCCTGGGAAAAATATAACTGCAACAATTTATTCCTAATTTGCATATCAAAGAAACTTCAGGTGTGGTCTAGAACCAGTGTTAGAGCATGGGTCACATCTACAGTCAAACTCAACTCTCACAGTTAGAAAGATCCTTAAATGTCATCCATCACAACTTTCTATCATTGAGTTCTTTCTGTAGTAGTGATTCTTAACTTTAGCCACATATTGGAATTACTTTGGCAGCTTCAAAAATCCCAGAGCCCAGGCCTTCACCCCAGTCCAGTTATATAAGAATCTTCAGGTTTTGGGGCCTAGGAATCAATCAGTATTTTTTTAAAGCTCCTTACATTATTCTAAAGTGCAGTTAAGGTTGAGGGCCATTATTCTATAAAATCTCTACTAAATATTTTTCCAGTCTGATTGAAATCCTCTGGTGATGAGAACCTCACTACCAACCTTTTTCCATTTATTAAAAAATAGTGACTTAATTATAAAAGTGGATAAATTATAAACTGGTTAAATTACATAAGTCAGGTTCACCAATTTAATACTCAGCCTTTGGTAAACAACATTGAAGAGAGTGACATTTACATTTGAATCATCTTCTTTGAAGTAGTATTGCAGCACTTTTGAATGACTTCCAAAAAGTCATCATAAAAATCCCTTCAATCATTTTCAACTTTTGCTTTAACAGTAATCAGATTACTTGGTGTGACTCAGATGAACCTTCTGCTGTTTTGGAGTATCAAGAGCATTTCATCTTCTGAGTCCTGGGGAAACAGGGAAGTGATGGTCAAATTATTTTTATATTTACTTTTACCTTACTGATTTAACACATAGTGATGAGAGTTTAAAAGTAGTTACACCCTTTTGGAAACATGCTAACTTCTTAGTACAGTAATGTGCCACATAAGAAATTTCAAATATACTGAAGTAATATAGAGGAATGATGAAAAGCTGGATTTGTAAAGCTCTTTGATTTTAGAGAATAATTTTTAGAGAAACCTATATGTTGTAATCTCCTTCCCCCACCACACATACACAAACACAACCTGTATCTCCTGCGTAGGAACTTAACTATCTTGAGTTAGCCAACTATTGATCTGTCAACTCTTTTAAGCTCTTTTATATTTCCTTTAGTCCTTCAGTAGGATTTTTCTAACTAAAAGTATATAACATTATTGTTAATTACTCAAGCTCTGGGATCAGACAGACCTGGGTTGAGTCCTACCTCCATTCTTCCTCATTGTGTGGTCTTGGGCAAATTATTCACTTATCTAAGCTTCAGTTTCCCCATGTGTAAAGTTGAGATAACATATATCTTGAGGGGTTGTTAATAGGATTATTGGTAATAATGCATATAGAGTCTCATATTAGCCCCTGTTTATAGTAAGTGCTTAGGAACTGTTGAATTTTGTATTGTATTATTAATGAATCAGTATTTTTAGGCAGATAAGATGGTTATAAAATAAGCTTTTTAAAGACAGTAGCAGGACAAAATCTTGAGACTACTTCTGTAGAGATCATCATCTGTAGTCTTCTTTACAAAAAATTACCCCAGTCTTCATCTTGGATTGTACCTTCACCAAACTGAGTTTCCTGTTGAGAGTCCTAATACCACAGCACATGGATAAGGGTATGCCTCTGAAATGCCATAGAGCATAGGATGGTTGAGGTACCTAGTTTCCATAGCATTCCCTTTGGGCTACCAGGAAAGCTAGAGTATACATTTATCCTATTTTAAGAAAATCTGAAGTTAGAAAGAGTTGGAGTATGATTTTTCATGCTTCTGAATGAATAAAATTAGTGCATCTAAAACATTTTATTTACATATATTTAACATAGCACTCCTGATCACTCCAGAACACCTTGAACTCTCCCTTCTATAAGCTCTTGAAGCCTTTATTTTGGTATTCATTCATTCATTCATTCATTCATTCATGCAACATTAACTAAGCATATCAGTATACCAAAAATTGTGCTTGCTGCTGGGATATGAGACAGAATCTTTGCCTATGTGGAGCTCACAATATACCTCTGGAAAAAAAGATGTAATATCAACATTGTAATGCGATGTGACAAGTCCTGTAACAATGAAATGAATTGCATTTAGATCCAGAAAAAGTAGCCTAAGGGAGGCTTCATTGAGGAGGTAAATTTAAGTTTGGTCTTAAAGGATGAATAGAAGGTTTTGGGCAAAAAGTTAAGGCCATTTTATGGAGTAAGAGAGAGGGAAATACAACAGCCCAGCTTGTAAAAGAACCGGATAGAGCCTGGAAATAGTAAGAGGATGATGGGGGTGGGGGGTGGGGGGAATACATTGAAAATTGTAGAATGTGTGGAGGTTTAAAGACAGGTGAGATGAGCTGCTGAAGGGCATTTTATACAGAGCTGAGTTTTGATTTTACTG
Source organism: Tolypeutes matacus (assembly GCA_026826555.1). NCBI lineage: Eukaryota > Metazoa > Chordata > Mammalia > Cingulata > Chlamyphoridae > Tolypeutes > Tolypeutes matacus. The sequence continues at coordinate 2,663,012 of JAKSZT010054334.1, forward strand.
TCTAGTTAACAGGAAGTACCCAAGGTTTTTAAGACAGTAGAGAACTAATTGTTTTTATGCTTCAGGAAAATATCTGGAGTATGGAAAGACAGGTAGCCATAACATAGTTCATGTGAAGCACAATGATAACAGATTTGGGGTAGTTGTACTAAGAGTAGAGATGAGATCTTGGGTAGGAAATATTTCTATGTCAGAATTTATAGGATTTGAAAATTTTTTTTGTTATGTAGGCAGAAGTTGCGAGGATGAAAGGTAGGGATAAGTCATGTATATATATATTATATGTGTGTTATTTTCTTAAGGCCATGGGGTCATTAGAGGCAGGTACCTTCTTCTAGAACTTCTAGAACTTCTGTTTTGTTCCGCATAGAATATCAAATTCCCGTTAAATTTAAACAAGACAAAACACAAAATGTATAAGATGCAGCATATTTGCATATCTGTACCATATTACTATTTTGATAACTCTTTGGGTATAGCAGGAATAGCATGGGATGCATAGTGACAAATCCATTCTTCATCCCATTTGTTTAAATAAAATAATCCAGGTGTCTGATACATGATGATCTTATAAAAATTAACTTCTTCTGCCCTGTAATTGTTACAGTTTACTTAAAAAGATAATTTTCTATAGTTCTTTTTAAAAAGAACTTTTTAAGTGTTTCAATAGAGTTGCTTTTTTCTATTTTACAGTTAAATAATTCAATGCCAGGGACGTCTGAGACAGACCAAATTATGGACTTTGAATTCATGGAGTAGCTTTGTTGCTCAGTGCTTAACTCAAAGTCTGGGAGAAGGAAGCCACAACAGTGATATTAGTAGAAGGACTTTCATGTTCAGGAAGTGTATTTCTTTTAAACAACACAATCAGTGTCCTATTTAAAGATTATTACATATATTATATATTCTTATACTTCATTTTTGTATGTAAGGTTTTTTTAGACATCTTTTGGCAACTTAAAATGCTATTTGATTGTGAATTTAGTTTTACATACATGCATTAAGGTGGGGCACACCAGTTGATCAATTTTTGTGTCAGGTGGTCAAATACACTTAGACTCTAAGTCAGCAATGCTTAACCTTGAACAGGAAAAGAGCCACATGGCCACAGAGTAGGGAGAGAGTGCAACATTGTAACATAACATTTGATGGCTGCAGCAAGATACTGTGTCACCATGACTCAGCACCTCTCACATATTGATTCTGTAGCACAGGGAATACATAGGAGATTCAAAACTGATCAGCACACAGGAGAGCAAAACTGGACTGTCAGATCTCGATTAGTTTGAGTCTTTGCACCTGTATTCTGAACAACGCATCTTTCTCATTTCCCTTTATCTTTGGCTACAGCAGTGGAAAGCAGAACGGATGTGGGCAATTTATTTTTTCACTTCTGCTAAGGTGAGGGAGTGCAGTAGAATGCTTGCTGTTCTACTTTTTCTATGCTGCAATGGGTATATTGTCCATTTCTGGGTGTCTCTCACAGCTGAACAGTAATAGGAGAACACCAAAGTGTCAGGAACCCTCAGATAGCTGAAACGCCACATTCCACTGGTACCTGTATTCTAATGGGAGGCTGTGTGACTGGGACATGTAACACATGGATCAGCTATTCCATGGCTTACATCAAAAAGACAGACGTGACTACTTTTTAGTGAGGAGTTGTACTAGTCTGCTGATTTAGAGTTCATAATATATTCTTGATGAAATCTTTCTGGAACAAGTCTTGTGAAACAGTGTATGACTGTTGATCCACAAATTCTCTTTGAAGAAAATAGTTATCCATATTGTCCCTTGTTTATATGCATTTAGGTCAGGAGGATCTAATATACTTCATCTTTTTTTAAATAGTTTTGAATTTAGGTATGACATAGGTCAAGTCACATCTTATGAAGTTCTTGTGGTGGGACAAAACATCTTACATAAAATGGCATTTATGGACCTTTCATATCAACATTAAAAAGAAGGCAAATTGCATTTTCTCTGCATGTAAGAAAATGACAATTTAGATTAATTCTGAAATGAAGTTATTGCATTATTGTCATGATTGATACATCTTTTAATTAAACTATTATTTCTGTTATGCAGCTGCATAGTAGAAAAATTGTATTTTTGCTGGAACTATCAAATAAGCTTAGTATGTTAGTTTCCCAGGGACTCGGAGGCTTTGAATATAGAGGAAGAGGAAGTTATGATGGGAGAGAAAAGACCTTCTGAACTACCCATGCTCACAATTCAGAGGAATGAATAGAAAAAACCTAATATTTATTAACTGCTTACTATGTGGTAACATTTTTCATGTATTTTTTATTTTATTTTTTGTGAATGAGGATATATGCTCAGAGTTGAGAAGGGGGTCAGGAACTGACATGTTGGTGGTTGTAAAACATTTATCTTATGTTAGATACTGTGTTAGGAACTTAACATACATTTTTTTCTTTTCATTTAATCCTGAAAATAAATTTTATTTTTTTGGGCATGTGAGTTAGACAGAATGGGCTAGATTATGCTGTGGTAACAAACAGACCAAAAAATCCCACTGACCTAATAACACAAAGGTTTATTTTTTGCTTACACAGAGTTCTCTGGTTCCAGGTGACTCTTAAAAGCAGTTTCTCCTTGCATTTACTTGGCAATCCAGGCTGAGGGAAGCACCACCACATTGTAGTTAGCCACTTGGAAAAAGGAGCTCCTGAGTGTTGTGGCAGGGGAAAAGAGCAGGAGAGTTATGTATAGTTTTTAAAAGACCTCAGCCTGGAAGATACCCACATTACTTTCTCTCTTAGCCTATTGGCCAGAAGTAGCCATATGGACCTACCTCACTATAAAGAGGCAAATGGAGTAGTGATGAACATTACTGGGTCTGTGTGATATAATCTCCATTTTAAAAATTAGAACACTGAAACTCATAGAGATTAGATCATGTTCTCCAATCACACAATTAGTAAGTGGTAAACTTAAGTTTTGAAACTTGGTCTCTCTGAGTTCACATAACCTTTTGTCTCCTCCATCCAGCTCACCACACATTCTGGGTATTTTGGTTATTTAGAGTTATGTATGGATCTGTAGTAGCCAACCTTTAAGATAGCTCTGGGTGATCCTTGCCTCCTGGTATTCATGCCTTTTGTATAGTCCCTTCTCTCGTTGAATAGGGCTGACCAGTGTGATCAATACAGTATTGCAGAAATGACAAAGTGTAGCTTCTGAGACTAGGTCATAAAAGACGTGATGGTTTCCACCTTGCTGTCTCTTGGATCACTAGCTTTGGGGGAAGCTAGTTGTCACAATGTGAGGAATCTAAAGTAACCCTATGGAGGTACCATATAGCAAGGAACAGAAGCCCCCTGTCAACACCAGAACCATCTTGCCATCCCTGAGAGTGAGCCATCTTTAAAGCAAATAGATCAACCCTAGTGAGCCTTCAGATGACTGAGCCCAGGCCAGCATCTGGCAACAACTTTAGGAGAAACTCTGAGCCAATACCACTCAGCTAAGATGCTCCCAAATAATTCTTGACTCACAGAAGCTGTATAAGATGATTAATGTTTACTGGTCTGACTGATATTTGGTTGGGAAGTTTTGTGGTGATTTGTTATTTGGTAATAGATAATATTACAGACCTTTTTGGATTACTTCCTTGTTTTTTTCCCCCTCAACACTTGGACTCTTCCTGTTTATGACAGTGAGTTTTTAAATAGCTGAATTATAAAGCAGTACATTTCACAGTGATTGTCACATAATAGTATGTTTTGAAGTTTTTATTGAATAAGTCTTGTTATTTACTTTAGTAGTTCTCGGCAAACTCTGTGAAAAGGTCTTTACTAAAAAATGGTATATCCTGCTAGTTTAGCAGAGAGAATTTGTGCAATTTATTTTCCAACAAGTGTGTGTTTTTCTACTTTAAAATATTACCTGTTTGAGATTATATTTTAAATCACATTGTGGGCTTTTGGGAAAGCAGCAGCTAAGGATGTTTTTATTAACAGTTTATTATTGGGAGGAAGACAGAATATAGAACTTGCTTTTTGGCAGGAAGAAGTGTTTTCAGTGTTTAAGCCATTGTTGTATTGCTGAGGAATAAGGAGAATAGGATACATAAAAGACAGAAGCTGCAGTGGAGGGCAGAAAGTCACAACGTGTACTTCATTTTATTGGCACCACTGATGAATCAGAATGTGGATCATAGATTTAATTATGTCCCAAATGTCATGCATCTACAGTTTTCATGTGATGGTGTATTGTTGATACCCAGATCATTAATTAAAGAACATTTTACATTTACAACTATAATGATTTTCAGAACTATTATGATTCAGCATCCTGTACACCAGTGCCAAATATATTAATGTATTGTGCCTTTAAGTTTTTAAATTCACTTGTAGTTTACTAATGTTGCACAGTCTTTTGGAAATAGACTCTAAGTTGGGGATTCGAGTTTTCCCCAGGAAACCAGAAGGGGAATGGTTGGGTATGAGTCATCCCTTGCCAGAGGGTTTTAACACTTGTCCTTGAATTCCAGTAAAAAGCAACAGAATACTATTTCTATTCTATTCAACATCTCATTAATATCTCTGTTTCAAAATCCTTGTTCCATTGAATGAAGTATCCTAATGATCTAAAAATGTTTGTTTATCTCTGCCTAAGTTTCAGATGGAGAAAAGGGAGTTGTAAGTGTGTTTTGGGGCAAAGATATTCAAATGCAACTAATTCCACCCCCCCAACAAAAGATCTCCTGAGAAACCCTTTTCATAGTGTGCAGAACATTTAGTTCAATTCCCCTGAAAAGTTGAAATATTTCTCAGTTTAACATTAAATATTTTCAATGTAACATTTATGTAATCTAAAGCTTCTTTAAAAATAAAGAAAAACCACAAGAAACAACAAAAAACATTAAATATGAGGATAAAGAATTTTGGATATTAATTTGTGGGGGTGGGTAGAGAGGAAAATCATTCAAACTATTCAAAATGGTGATAGGACAAATAAAGAGCTCTGATAGCTGTCACAAGGTGAGAGAGACACTACATTAAAAAAGTATAATATATATTCTTCAGTTCAAGGAGATACTTTATTTTTGAATAACAAACATCAATCTGAATGGCAGTATCATGCTATGAGAAAAGGAATATTTTGTAAGAGAATTTGGTTGAGATGTATTCGAACACAGGGTGTTCTAAATGAGCATATATAGAACCTACATTTTTATAGTTCTTTACTGTTTACAAAAGCTATTTTGCCATTTATGATCTCATCCAAATAGACTGGGAGTCCTATTTCTGATTTCTTACTTGACCTACCATGTGAAATACAGAAAATTGCTATATCTCTCGCAGAATCATTTTCTTTTTCTTGCAAAATGAGGAACCTAATGTCATCCCATATGTGGTTTTTCAGTCTGCTGGGCTGCTGAAAGCAATATACTAGAAATGGGTTGACTTTTACAATGGGGGTTTATTAGTTTACAAGCTTATAGTTCCAAAGCTTAGATAAATGTCCAAATCAAGGTATCATTGGGTGATTGATGCTTTCTTCCTGAAGACTGGCTGCCAGTGATCCTGAACTTCTCTGTCACATGGCAAGGCATATGGCATCATCTCCTCGCCTCTCCCTTCTCTTCCAGGTTTTGTTACTTCAGCTTCTTGCTTTCATGGCTTTCTCTCTGAATTACATTCTCTTATAAAGGACTCCAGTAAGAGGATTGGGCCATGCCTTAACTGAAGTAACCTAATCAAAAGGGCCCTGTTTTTAAGAGATTTATACCCACAGGAAAAGATTAGCTTTAAGAACATACTTTTCTGGGGTCCATGTAGCTTCAAACCATTACACTCCACCCTCTGGATCCCAAAAGTATATGTTATTTCCATATGCAAAATACACTCATTCTATCACGATATCCTCATTTCAGTAACAGTATTTAAGCACAAAGTCTCATCAAGATCAGTTATAGGGAAGCGGATGTGGCTCAAGTGATTGGGCTCCTGTCTACCATATGGAAGGTCCCAGGTTTGTTTCCTGGGGCCTCCTGGTGAAAGTGAGCTGGTCCCCATGGCGAGCTGGCACAACAAAAAGAGACAAAGAGGAGAGACAACGAGAGACACAGAAAACCAGGGATCTGAGGTGGCTCAAGCGATTGAGTGCCTTTCTCCCACATCAGAGGTCCCAGGATCAGTTTCTGTTGCCTGTTAAAGAAAAGACAAGAAGAGAAGACAAGCAGACACAGAGAGCAAGATAGCGAGCGCAAAAACAATAAGGGGGGAGGGAATAAATAAATCTTTGAAAAGGAAAAAAGATCAGTTATCGATGTGGTCTGTCCTGAGGCAAAATTCCCCTCAGGCTGCGAACCTATGAAACTTAGAAAACAAGGTATCTGTTTCCCATATACAAAGGAGAGACAGACATATGATAAATGTTCCTATTTCCATAGGTAGAAATTGGAAGAAAAACAGAGGTCACCAGTCCCAAACAATTCCAAAATCCTGTAGGGCATACTCCATTAGATTTCAGGGACTGAGAGTCATTTATGGAACAATGGTTTGTCCTCTGGGCTTGATGGAATGACAGCCCCATCCTTTCCAAGGGGTTGGGCAGCAACCCTGCTCTCCCCAAACACTGGGGTGAAGGCTCCAACATCTTCACGCATTGGGATGATGGCCAGGTTCTCAATTCCACTTACGTGAAGCTTTGGGTTGGCAGCCAGACTTGAGGCTCTATCCTCCTTGAACATTGGGGTAGTGGCCAGGGTAGAAGCCAGAGTTGAGGTTCCACCCTCTTCAAGCATCAGAGTGGTGGCCAGACTCTAGGCTCCACTCTCATCAAACATTGGGGTGGCATCCAGCCTCTTCACAACCCCAAGAGAAACCTGGGATGGTAACACTCTTTCTGAACAATGGGGCAGAAGGCTGACCCTCTCAAAGCTCCAGGGTATACTCACCCTTTCCACATACAAGGGAGAGTCCACTCTCTTAGCCCAAGAAGATGTCTTCAATCCAAACCTCAGCTTCCATGGTATGCCTTTAAAATCATTTTTTTCCTTCAATCTGTCCCTTTTAGCCCAGACTAAAAGGCAGTGACTCTGTTCATACAGATTTTCACAAAAAAAAACTTGTTAGTTTTGCATGTACATAGAGGTCCCTACTATCAGACAGTAAGACTTTCCACAAATCCTTTCTGGATAAATGCATTTCCAAACCTGACTTGCACTGAAATGGCTGACTGGTTCCATGTTCAGTTAAATCCTCACATGGAGTACTCTTCTTTGGGGACTTGTTTTCTGGAATCTCAGAATTTACTAAACCAATTTCTGGTTTCTTTGTGACCAGGAGTTCAGTTCTTACCCCTTTCCTCTTGCATTTTACTATAAGCTGAAAGGAGAAACCAGGCTGCACTTTCCACATTTAGTTTGGAAATCTCCTTAGCTAAATATCCAAACTTGTTGCTTTCAAATTCTGCTTCCCATCTGGTCTCAGAACACAAGTTTGCAAAGTTCCTTGCCACTTTAAAAGAAGGATCACCTTTCTTCAGTTTGCAATGACACAATCATTTCTAAGGCCTCATCAGAAGTTCCGTTAGCATCCATAGTTCTACCAACAGTCTCTTCAAAGCATTCTAGGCCTTTTCTATCAAGCATCTCACAGTTCTTCCAGAGTCTGCCCCATACCCAGTTATAAAGCTGTTCCCACATTTTTGGTATTTACAATAGCAGCACCCCACTTGTGGTACTAAAATCTGTTTTAGCCTGCTGGGCTGCTGAAAGCAATATACCAGAAATTGGTTGGCTTTTACAATGGGGATTTATTAGCTTACAAGCTTACAGTTCCAAGGCTGAGAAAAATTTCCAAATCAAGGCATCTTCAGGAAATGCTTTTTTTCTGAAGACTGGCTGCCAGTGATCCTGAACTTCTCTGTCACATGGCAAGGCACATGGCGTCATCTGCTGGTCTCTCCTTTCTCTTCTAGGTTTTGTTGCTTCAGCTTCTTGCTTCTATGGACTTTTCTCTGAATTATATTCTCTTATAAAGGACTCATGTAAGAGGATTAAGACCCACCCTGGGCCATGCTTTAACTGAAGCAACCTAAACAAAAGGCCTTATTTATAATAGGTTTATACTCACAGGAATGGATTAGCTTTAGGAACATACATTTCTGAGGTCTATATAGCTTCAAACCATCACATGAGGGGTTTGTGTGTGTGTGTGTGTGCATAAGAGTATGTTTGCTCTATAAACAAATTAGCAGACATAGGGTTACAGTTAATCTAAATGTTAAATCAGTTAACCATTTAATTTGAGTTTTGGAATGTTTATTTTACCTATGAGTAGAAAAGCTTGGTGCAAAATAATATTTCAATTTTCTATGATATTTAAATGTTTTTCTTTTACATGTATATATCCTTTAAAAAAGCAACTTTTTTTTTTGTATTTTGTATGATATCAATAAAACATTATTAAATTTAAATTAATCTAGTAGATTAAAAAGCATTATGCCTTGAATATTTAGTTTTCTTAACGTCTTGCTATTTTTAATTAATTTTTTCCTATTGAAATGATTTTCTTTTTAACACTTCAAAAAAGTAATATTTTCCACTTGGATTTAATTAACATGCAAGTTTTTTTGACATCATAATATTGCTAGAGAAAGATAATTCCACATTATTTTAGTCTGGTTTATAAAATTTTATACAAATATACTCATTTAAAGTATGATTTTTTTTTTTTTTTCTCTATTTGCTTGGACTTACAAGTGAGTGTTGAAGAGAAATCCACTTTCTTCTCTTATACTGACTCCTCCTTCTGGAAATGTAAGAAATAGTGATTAGGTAATGTAGTTTCTGTTCTTAACAAATTCATAATCTGGTGGAGAAGAGAGATACAAATACATTTGTTGAAAATACAAGTGCTATGGTAACAAAGGGTTATTGTACATAGAATCAGGAATAGTTGATTTTGCTTGGAATCAATATTATGTGCCCCCATATCATTTCCTTTTATTGTAATTATCCTGTTGAGAAATGTTGTATTATAATGATTAAAGTTTCCATTTCATCTGCTAAATATTTAACCTCTTAGGGTTATCTCAGTATCTGTAGTTCTTGCTTGGCACTTAGCAGATGCTCATTAAATATTTATTGAATTCAATTTGGTAGACAGGAGTTAGAAGAGCTCATAGAGGAGATGGCTTTTAGCAAAGGAGATAATATTTAGCATGGGCTTTGAAGAGTGATGAAGCAGACAAAGGGACAGGATGGAGGTAAGGTGGGAAGTTCAGGCCCAGGGAACTGAATGAGCAAAGCCATGAACAAAATTTTGTGATGCACTGGAAAATAGTGATCTAGTGTGATTAGAACAGTGGTTGCATGGATAGTGGGACAAACAGGAAATGGAGATGAAATAGTAAATTCAGGCCATAATTTGAAGGGTCTGACTATCACACTAATGATATTAGACCCTTCTGAAAGCAACCAAACTATGCCATTGGTCAGGTCAGTTTCTTGTGTTAGTGAGGAAGTCGTCAGAAGCAAAGAAACCAGAAGGAAGGTCATGACAAAAGTTCAAATAAGAGCAGACGAAGTTCCCAAACGAAGGCAATGGCCATGAATGGAAAGGAGGGCATGATTTCAAGAGAAAATAAAGCCTACAAGAGCCTTGCTTACTGATACCATGAAGCCGTCATATCAGCCCTGGACTGCTTACACTAGAGTCTTATTTGAGAGAGAAAAAAAATTTCTATCTTGTTTAAGCTAATGCTATTTGGGGTCTCTTATATCAGATGAAATTATATCCTAACTAACAAGAAAGAAAGTCATTGACTTCAGTTGGGGAAATGTGGAATTTGAAGTTGTTTTAAGGCTCTTGAGCTCAAAATAGTATTAAAAGCTAAAGATAAAATTTTGGAAATCCAGACTGTATAAATTCATAGTTGAAGCCATGAGAGTGAGTAAGATTGCCCAGGAAGAAAGTATAAGAGTTGCAAGAAGAGAGAACCAATGAGGAGCATCGGCATTTAATAGTACAGCAAATAAAGAGGGAGCAGCAGAAGATTCAGAGAAAGAACAGTCAAGTGTTAGGGAAGCAAAGGGAGCAGAATTTCTAGGAGTGTGTGGCCAATGGTGTCAGATGCTGCAGAGTGTTGATGTAGGGTGAAGATTTGGGAACTAAAGAACATGACTGATCTAGGAAGCAGCAATTTCAGTGGTATGTGGTAGACACTAGATCATAATGAACTGTTATAACGCACAGTAAATATGAAGTAAGAGTACTAACTTTTTTTTTTTTTTTTTAAAGCTTTACTGTGAAGGGAAAGTATTTTAATATTGCAGTATGTAGACTAAGGGAAAATTTAGGGACATAGCAAACAGATGCAATATTTGGTCTATATTTGCAAGTAAGATACATTGTCAGGAAGAGAAATCGTCTTGTAATTTTTATAATTTCTAGGCTGCATCTAACTTCTTGGGGAATTTTTCAAAGGGTTTCTATAACATTCAAAAATCATAACTGTAGTTACATATTCCCTTTCCATTGACCTCCATATTTTATTTTTATTTCATTAGCCCCAGGGATAAGGGACCTAAAGCTCAAACAAGTAATGTGGCTTCAAGTCTCAAAGCAGAGTTCAAAGTCAAATTTGTCAGTTGGATTCCAGTGCTCATTACCACTAACTAGAATGGAACTTTTTATTTACTTGAGGAATGATTTGGAATAATAAAATCTTAGAGTGAGAACAAACCTTAGAAGGCCATCCCTTTCTAATGTGTCCTTACCTCATTTTCCTAGCCTTTTTGTTTCCTAGCTCCTGAATCTGAATTGGCTGATGGATCTCATTGTTAAACCTAGGCCTACTAGCCTCGCCTTCTAATTGTGCTACCAATAAAACCCAGAATCTGGTGTGTTAGGAAAGATCATGTAGCCCTGAATCCCAGCCCTCTCTGCTTCCTGTTCTCATCCTACCATCCCCTTGCCCCATTGGTCCTTAAATAGGATTTTTGTTTTGATCCTCATTCTCTCATTTGACTAAAACTCTAATTCCCCTTTAAGATGAGTGCCTTATTCTAAACCCACCCTATTCTGCTCATGTGTTAATGTTCTGCTAACATCTTGCCAGTTCCTTCTTTTCTGGAAATAGTACAGAAAGTATCTCTATAGTTAGTACTTGTCAGTGGTGTACCATAAAAGAGAATCTACAATCAACACACAGCTCTGCTTGAATCTGAGTCCTACAATTTTTGTTGCCAGCTGTATCTTCTAGCACCATTTCCTAAACCATGTTGGATCCTGTATGCTTTGGACGTTTTGGGTACCAGTCTTTAAAGCTAGGTTAATTTCCTTCTCTCTGCACGCTGCCTTCCCTGACTCTTCCTTACACAGATAAACCATGTTCTCCCTGTTCTTGAAGTACCTCCTCTCCTGGACCACATATGATTGCAGAAGAGTGCTGAGCATTTGACAAGCATATGATACTTGCTCTTCTCTGGACATCTCTAATTTGACAGAGTGTATTTGAAATGGAATGTCCTGAAAAAAGTATATTAATTAATAATGTATTACAAAGGTATAATCAAGACACTGAGATATTATTTTTTTAGTCATTTTTACACGGAGGTCTTAAACCCTCCTCCTTTTTTTATTTTGCTTTTATAAGTTCTCTTTTTGACTTGGAAATATTTTGTATTACCTTCAACTGCAGCAGCAATGTAATATCTTCTTTGTTTTGCAATTTATGCTCTGGATGCAGAGATCTCATAAATTATGTCCTGGTGTTCATGGCCAATTTTTTGCATCACTTCCAATCAGAATAAACATACTTGCTAATTATATAATTGCATGTATATGTGTGTGTGTGTGTGTGTGGGCGGGGGGAAGATAATACTCATTTAGAGTGGACAATACAATGAAAACATGCTTGACTAAGACATGAGAACATAAAGAATTATATTTTAACTGAGAACAGACATCCAGTAGAGGAGGCACCTTCTCAGACAGGTGTGAGTGTTTAAATAGGTGGCATGGTAGTTTTCTTTTTTGCTATTGGCTTCGAAAGATGTTTGTACTCTCATCGTCTCTAATTTTTCTCAACTTTGGTATTACCTATGATTTATATAAACTCTAATTGAGTATATATATTTTCATCTTGTACTACTACTTGGGGTAAAAAGTTTGCTTAGAAACTAGCATGGAGTACCATATTATTTTATTTGTTTTAAAATTATGTAGTTCATTTTTAAGGGACATGTTTAAGCTCTGCCATCCCTTTTTACCCAGTGACTGGTAACATTTTCAATGAAGATGGTGCCACCTAGGCCAGAATGCTTTGGTTTATTTGCCTCCAAGTAGATTTAAGTGGGCATTTTGGTGCAAGTAGTTTAATTATTTGCAGGTAAGTTTTCAATTCTATAGATTGCTCCTAACAAGGTCTTTTTGTAATTGTATCCACATATAGTTCATAAAGAACATGCTATGCCATAGTTTTAAAATCACCATAAGCTGACCAAAGGCATGATGTTCTCGACTCTTCTTCAAACCAGAGTTTTACATATAGCATATCACTTTTTTTTGTGTACACACTAAGCTACTGCCTTAGATAGTGTTAATTATTGCAGAGCATCAGTGAGGTTAGAATGGCTCATAGTTTTATAGCTGCTGGTCTTTATAGCTCTTGGCTAAGTTTTAAAGACATCACATATTATGGGTTGACATGACATTTTAATTCAAAATCCAGTCTACTCAGTCTGTGTGTATTTTGCATACTGTGTGTTCTGCATATAATATTTTTCCATCCATTATATTTTAAGGCCCAGAAAAAAATTGTAAATGTGGAAAAGCAAATTATTCCCCCTGAAGACTGCTTATTTCTTTTTTAACATAAGATTAATTTTGGTTTATTTCTTTAAATCATTATAGCATTTTCTCAATGAAATTCTGTTTAGATTTTCAGAAAGTTAACATATTAAGGAAGTGGATTTTCTTTTTCCTATTTTATCTACTGCAAAAGACTCATTTAAAAGGAGAATTTCACTGATATATAAATCTTTATTTGAAACAGCAGCTTGTAACTTTACCTAAACTCCTGTATATTTTCAGATGTGCTATTATTTTGCTTCAGGGAAATTGAATAATGAAGAGCTGGCATCAGACAGAAAGAAAGCCAAATGGAAAACTTGTAGGATGTAGAGCAATGGTATTTTGATTCACTCATCAAAATCTGGAAGCAATTTTACATCTTAAAGATTATTGGAATATGAAGAGGAATGTTACGGCACAATAATAGTTTATGTGCTTTTCTGCTTATATGTGAAAGTACATTTTTTTCCATTATGCCTAGTACATATTAGGTGGTTATATATCTTATCTGAATCTAACAAAGATTGTTTTAGGGTTCAACCAGCATTTGTTATAGAGCTGTATTTCAGATAACCATTTACAACAGTTGGAAAAAGAAATTTTATCATCTGAATTCTTTTTAATTACTTTCATTTTAGAGTTCGAATTTGTGTTAAGAAATATATTTTTGTGGCATGTGCCGAGAATATGTTTGTGTCATGGAAGTAGAGACAAACATACACAAAGCTCTTATATTTTCAGGTGGAAGAGAGGTAAACAAACACAGATGCACACACACGGGTGTATACACACATTATCTCAACGTGTGGATTTGTTCATAGTCCCAAATTGTAAACTGAAATGGGCCCTGGGAGCTTGTGTACAATCCCCACTGCACCCTTCTATCTTTGTTAGCACAGACTATTCAAACCTCCTAGCAAAACAGTATATAAATGCCTATAAATTAGAAAATTCTATAAGTTCACTGGGAAATATACCCAGTATTAGAAATCCTTATAATTATGATGGTGTCAATGACTAATAAGTACTAGAGACTACTTTAAAATGGTCCTCACTGAAGGTCATAGAGAGTCATGATAGAGTAATATAACCTATGTATTCCTGAATCAAATTTTGCTAATGATTCATATTTCAGCTGTTTTATGGGTAGTCACTATTAAGAGAATATGGATGAACCTTGAAGACATGTTGAGTGAAATAAGCCAGACACAAAAGGACAAATATAGTATAATCTCACTGATATAAAATAATTAGAATAAGTAGGCTCATAGAGTCAGAAACTAGAATACAGGTTACCAGGGGGCTGGGGTGGGGGTAGGGTAGGGGGAGTTAATAAAAAAAAAGCAAAACCCAAATGTTTTAAAAATGAGGTTAATCATTTTCTAAGCTAATAACCATTCTCTAATATTCCTTGTTTAAAGTTCAAGTTTTTGCAAGCAAGACAGTTCTACCTGTCTGCCCCAAGGGATCTAAGCCCCCTTTCAATTGGAAGCAGAGTAGGCATCACCATCCCCAAATCCTTAAGACTGAAGAATGAACAAACATAAGGGGGATTGCAATTATGGAAAAAGTAGACATACTATTATTCTAGTTTTGGAAGAACTTGTAACATTGATATAAAGGCAGTGGTCTCCAGCGATTCTGAAAGGGAGGGAGAGGGAAGAACAGGTGTAACATGGGGCATTTTTGGGAAATGGGAATTGTCCCATGACATTGCAGTAACGGATACAGGCCAGTATACATTTTGTCAAAACCTATAAAATTGTGCAGTGCAAAGTGTAAACCATAATGTAAACTATAGACTATGGTTAGTAGAAATACTTCAATATGTGTTCATCAATTGTAACAAATATACTACACTAATGAAGGATGTTGTTAATGGGAGGGGAAGGGAGTGAGGTATATGGGAATCTCCTGTATTTTTGATGTAACATTTATGTAATCTAAAGGGTCTTAAAAAATAATAATAATAAATCAAAAATAAAGTATTAAAATAAGCACATTGAAAAAAAAGTTCAAGTTTTGCCCATTAGAAAAAAAAATTCCCCATGTGAGATATTCCTATCAAAATAGCAATAATAGGGCTACTGTTGGTGATCCATTTTGCTATCTTTGCTCTTATAATTGATTGGCATATAATAGCTGATATATTTAATATGCATCTATAGATATATGCATCTTGCTGTAGAGGATGATAAGCCAGACCTTGAAGGTTTGTGTGCGTGTTTCTCTCTGTTCTTGGCTAGTCTGAGACATTTACAAAGTGGATCCAAACTGTGAGCCCCATTTTCAGTAATACTTCCCCTGCCTATTAGAAACAATAACAGTAGCAAAAAGTGGCATTTATCAAGCACTTACTATGTTTCCAGCACTGTTCTAAGTGCTTTATCTGTACCAACTCATTTAAATCTGCAATGTCTTTATCATTGTCAACATTTTCTAGGCTATGAAACTGATGCACAAAAGAAGCTAAGTAATTTGTTCGGATTCCCCTAGTTAATATTAGTGGACTTTGACTGCAGAACGTGCTATTTTAACTACTGCATTGAATTGCCTCCTTTACAGGGAGGATAAGAATTCCAGAATTAAACAGTGTAGTCATTTATTTCTGGACTTTATCTATTGTTGTCTGCAAGTCTTGTCTGTAGTTTTAAAGGCATAAGTCCTCTCATATGGTGTAGAGAGCTCTCAGAGTAAATCTCTCTGCCCTCTTCCACCCCCCGCCCAAATAGAAAAAGCTCTGGAGTATGTGTAGGGTGTGCCTCCCTTCCTGGAGGAGATCTTATGCAGAACACTGCAAATGATTGTGTGGTACATGTGGTACCCTCTGGAGTTGTGTACATGGTGCCCTTAATGATAATGTGACACATTTGCCATGATTACTAGTTACACTTTCATTTTCAAAATAACATATGGAAGTAGTACATGTTAAAAATCAAACAACCCGGCTTTATAATGAAAAATGTACACTGATCCTTGCCCAATACCACTCCTTAGAGGTAATCATTTTAACAGTTTGAAATTGAACTTTCCAGGTAATATAATAAGCAGTTACAGATATGAATCTATCTCAATCCTTGTTATTCATGGTAGTTATGCTTGATAAAGTCATTGCAAACACTGAATTAGCAAATACTGAACCATCGCTCCTAGGGGAAATACAGGGTTAGGCTCCTGCAAGCCTCTGGTCACAACATTTTCATCAACTGATCAGTACATGACCTTGTTTTATGTATGTTCTGTTTAAAGACAGCTAATATATACTGTTGATTCATTAACATTGAACTGACAGCCAACAGCACTATAACTCATGCATGAATGAAATTTATCTAACACGTATATTTTCTCTGTAAGACACATCAAAGTTTTCTTGTACCTGAGAATGATAGACAGCACTTTAGCACTATGCTTGGGGGCCACTTTAAACAGTGAGATAACCAACAAAAAGCACAAAGATGTAGAAAATGTGGCACAAAATGTATTATGAAAAGAACACTTGTTTATGAGACCTAAAACAAGAGGGCAGGGCATTGCTTTGTTCAACCTCAGCTAGCTGGGAATGCCAGGATTGGACAAGTCACATTTTTTTCGCCAGTCTACACGTCTACTAATAACCTGAAAATGCTGTGAGTACTGATTTTTTTTTTTTGGGGGGGGGGGGCGGGGGAGGGTGTTACAAATAATGTTTAGTAAATAGGTGATTTTGCATGTATGGAATCTGTGAATAATAAAGAATGACTATGTGAGTGTGTGTGTATATATATATGCATACTCCTTTTATAGTGTGAAATCATACTTCACATTGTTCTACCACTTGCTTTTCTCAGTGAATAAGCTGTAATTATCTTTGTATTTCAGAAGTCCTTGTGAGTGTATTATGAATTAACTCATCCTTTTTAACAGTTGTTTAGTATTGCACTATATGGATCTGTTTAATATAAATAATAAATATTATTTAAAGCAAAATAATTTATTTAATCCTTTACTAATGAACATTAGATTGTGTTTCAGGGCAGTGATTCATTGGGGCAGTGAAAGGTGAGACTTGGGACATTTGATGTAAACGGACATAATCTTGCATTCCAGTGTTAAAATTTCTTGCTTCTTGTACGGCCAGAATTTAGCTATCTAGCAAATTTTCAAGGTTTCCCATTAGAAATGACAGGTATTACACAACACAATTTTTTGTTGGGGAAACTTAAGGAACTCTACATGGTTGATTGACTCATTAATCCTCATTATACTTTAGTCAGGCAAGAAGTAGGAATTAGCTTTCTGAATTCCATATTTGTAATGCTCAAGGAAGTACAAGGGGTTCGAATCTGAAGTTCTAGGTTTATGTCTAATTGTTTAAGAGTTATTCTTGCCTTGGAAGGAACACTGCAATCTTGTTAAAAGTTGCATGATTGGGCCTAAAAATATCATTTCAGTAAGTAGAAAAAAGTTGTATTAAAGAAAAGGTGGCCTTTTCTGGGTCTGGCTTTATATTCAGCTAAGATGGCTGAGGCATTTCAATTGCTCATTAAAGTCTCCTTCCTCTGACCTTTGTTCAAATATTCATTCAGTCCCCTTTCTTCTGTTTCTCATCTTAAAATTCTGGTATGGCTGAATACCAGGTAGTAAAACTATTTTGTGGAAAGTTCTAAAAATAATAATCCTGAGCAAGTGACTTCTAAATGGCAATATAATTGATGTCTGGGAGGGACGGGGACATTGTGCTAAGTCAACTCTTACTTGCTGTCTTTGTGCAAAGTGGCATGAGGCTTTAATAGTATAGATTGTTGTTACCTGAGGTAGAACAAAAATCTCGTTCTAACTGAATTTGTCCTAAGATTATTATTATTTGTTTAAGATTTATTTATTTCTCTCTCCCCACCCCCTCATTGTTTGCATTTGCTGTGTCTGTTTGTTGTGTGCTGGTCTTTTTTTTTTTAGGAGGTACCAGGAACCGAACCCAGGACTTCTGATGTGGAGGGAGATGCTTAATCGATTGAACCACCTCCGCTCCCTGCTTTGTTGTATCTCTCATTTTGTTTTCCTTGTGTCTCTTGTTGTGTCATCTTGTTGCATCAGCTCACTGCACCTGTCTGTTGCATCAGCTTGCTGTCTTGTTTGTCTTCTTTAGAAGGCACGGGAACCAAACCTGGGACCTCCTGTGTGGTAGGTGGGAGCTCAATCCCTTGAGCCACATCTGCTTACCCTAAGATTATTTATTATTGCATTTTGCCAAATTCAATATGAGTATTTTCTGTAATTTTTATAAAAATTAATTTTAGGGAGGAATTATTATAGATATAGTCACATACATTGTATTCAAAGTATACCACACAGGCTTTCAGATTCTGAAGACATAAACTAAGATAGAGAATATACTATCAGTAAATTGTAATTTTTTAACCTTCGAGAGTAGAAGTAATCAAACTTATATTCTTTCTGTAGAATGCTCATGTTTGTCTCAGTTAGGAGAGATGTGCAGATTGTGCTAATTCTGGCAGTGATATCGCACATCATATCTCATACAAGAGGGAGATACGAATTAATCTCTTGAAACTGGCTGTTACACTAGCATTCCCTTTCTATCAAAGCTCTCAACTTCTAGCCTGTGGTACATGCTTGACTTTCCAGGAATTACCATCTGGAAGAGGCCTTAGTAACAGCAACACCCTATTTACAGTTTGGACTTATCCTACCAACTCATTCTCTTGGAATGTTTCACCAGAACCCAGGCAACTTTGGATAGAGGCCTTTGGTCTTGTTACTTTACTGATATCTGTGAAATACAATAATATTGCAAATCTCATTGAAAATTGTGCTAATGGGACATAAAAAGCCAAATGTTCATAAATCTATGCTATGTTAGATTCTTTGTTAGCAAACATGTTAGTCCATTGTTCTTGTTATTTCATTTTTCTACTTCTATCATTTATCATTCACTCAGAAAATATATTGGTTAGTTTCTAAGTAATAGGTCCTAGATATTGGGAATAAGGAGGTGAAAAAGTCATAATTCCTTTCCTTAAGGCTATCACAAAATCAAAGAGTTACATTATAGTGAGAAAAATCTATAATATATACAGGGATATGAATAAATGATGGCATAAAGAGGGACATAATTGCTATGGCTGGAGTGTGAGGATAGGTCAAGGAAGTTTTTACAAATAAGTTAACTTGTAAGCTAGGTCTTGAAGGATGAGCAGATTTATCCAAATGAATGAGAAGGAAAAGACTTTCTTTCCAAAGAGAGAACACACTGACATATGAAACAAAATACTATATAAGAGAAACTGCCAATGATTCAACAATGTCGACTGAGTTTATGCATCAAATACGTCTGGGCTATAGGGCTGAGGGAGGAAGCTGCTGAAGAGGATCCTAAAGAAGAAGTTAGAATGAGGCCAAAGTATGAGGTCATAATATGAGGACTTGCACACTATGAAAATGAATTTAGACTCCATCAGGTGGTGGAAGTGGGAGCCACAAAAGAATTTTAAATAGGATAAGAACAAAATTAGTTTTGTATTTAGGAAAAGCATTCTAGTAGCACTGTAAAGAATGGATTCGAGGAGTCAAGAGTGTAGGAAGGGACCAGTTAGTTAAAAGACTACCGGAATCAGTAGTTCAAGTGAGATAATGGGGACCTGGAAGCAGAGATATGGATTGAAGTAGAGCCGGTGAGCATTGGTGATTGACTTATTATGGGGGAGAATGGAGAAAGGGACGCTTGAATTCAGGGTAACTATACCAGGGAATACCTGTTGAGGACTGCTTATTTTGGAGAAAATAATGTGTTTAGAACATTTTGAGTTTGAAGGACCTCTGGGAATTTTAGGTGGGGGTTTTCAATAGGCAGTTGGATATGTGTGTCTGAAGTTTAGGAGAAGGGGTACAGCTTTAGGAGTGATCTGCATTTAGTTTCTATTGAAGCCATGGAAGTAGATGAGATGATCAAGGAGAAGTATTTTAGATGAGAAGAGGGGGACCCTTTAAAGAACCTTAAATAATACCAATATTTAAGATATGGAGGGTAAATAGGAAACAGCCAAAGAGATAACAAAAGAAACAGAGAATACAGAGATAACAAAAGAATCATGCAGAGAAAGCAGTTTATTAGCAAATTAAATATATTATTTACCATTCATCTCTGCTTCCATGTGCTGTGTCTTGTATTTTTTTTTCATGACTTAAATATACCTTCATACTAGCTATATTACGTTTATTTTTAGGTGTAATGTTTTTTGATTCCTTGTGAACTAGACACCAAACCACAATTATTTGACAAGACACTTTAGAATTTGGACTATACTTTCATGAGGTATTTATAGAAGAGGCAATTAAATCTAAACATTTCTAGTTCAAGATTCTATTTCCTCCAGAGTAGGAGACATACAAAAGGGAGCATAAACTAGAGGAGTGCATTATGAAAGGATAGAGAGTAAACTTTTTATATCCTAGAGACACAGTCTAGTCACATTCTCTTACTCACTGTATCTTAAAAAAGTCTTGATTATGTGAAAACTGATGGCCAATAATGGACTTGTCCTAGTGTGTGAGTAAACGTAGGTAAGGTTTATGAGCTATGGAAACAACTTCTTTGCTTAGTGGTTAAAATTCCATCCATGTTATCATCAGTGAGAGAGCTAATCCTTTTATATAGAACTCTATAAATATTCTATGGATACAGTATTTTAATGGGTGTATAGATATAGATAGCTATAAATAAAAGATGTTTTGATTTGGTATTTTAAATGGCAGCACTTACAGCCTTTTAACAAGTTTAAAAGTCTCAGTAACATAATATTTGGCACCTTCAGCCATGTTCACACAATGTAGGTATATTCCTCTTTCCAAAAAAGCTAAGTTTTAAACATTTGCTTGCAGGTAGATTAGAGCACTTTTTCCTTATGGAAATAATGTTATAAGCGGCTTGAATTCAAGCCCTGCACAAATGTTGTTTGAAGTATGTTCAAGACATTCATTGACACTTTCTTCAAAAGGTGAAACCTAATTTCCTCTCCCTTCATTGTGGACTTGATTTAGTGATTCACTTATTTATTTAATTTTTAAAAAATTTTTTAAAATTTCAGTGATTCACTTTTAATGAAGACTTTTAATGAAAAGTGGAATCTTCTGAATGTGTCTTCAGACACTGGGTTACAAAAGGCACCTTGGCTCTCTTTTCTCTCTCTCTCTCTCTCTCTCCTTGATCACTCACGTTGGGGGAAGCCAGGAGCCATGTTGTGAGGACATTTAGGCAACCCTGTGGAGAGGTCCACTTGGTGAGAAACTGAGGCTGCTGCCAACAGCCGTGTGAGTCAGCCATCTTAGAAGTGATACGGCCCCAGTGAAGCCTTCAGGTGACTGCAGTCCTCGTTGATAATGTACCTGCAACCTCATCGGATACCCTGGGCCAGAACCACCCAACCACTTCTGAATTCCTCACCCACAGAGACTGTGAGATGATAAATGTTTGCTATTTTCAGCCATGAAATGTTGTGGTAATTTGTTACCCATAACTAATAAACCCATCAAAATTGTTTAATCCACTCTGAAATTTTCCAGGGAAAAGCTATTTAAAAATAGGATTTCAAGCAAAGTAGACATCATGGAATTGAATAAAGAATATGACTTAAATACATATGTTGGAGGGAAAAGCTCATCCAATTAGAGAAAGATGAATAAGAAGATGGAACTTTTTTTTTTTTTTTAATATTGTGAAGGGGAATTCTGGGGGCTTTCAGTGACTTTCAGGTTTTTTGTCCTACCTTTTAAAAATTAGATCAGTTGTAGGTTTACAGAAAAATCATGTACCAAGTACAGTGTTCCCATATACCATCCCCTGACTCTCACAGTTTTCCCTATTATTAACATTTTGCATTAGTGTGGTAACTTTGTTACAATTGATGAAACAATATAATTATACTATTAACTACAGTCCATAGTTTACATTAGGGTTCACTCTCTATGTTTTCTAGTTCTATGGTGGTGGTGGTTTTTTTTTACCGGGAGGTCCTGGGGAGCAAACCTGGGTCCCTCCATATGGGAGACAGATGCCCAATCATTTGAGCCACATCCATCCGCCTCTATGGGTTTTTAAAAGATTTTATTCTGGTAACAAATATACAACCTAAATTTCCCATTTTATCCCCTTTCAAATATATAATTCAGTGATGTCAATTACATTCACAATTCAGATTTTTAAATTGAATATAATTTATTATATTTAAGACTACACATTCAGGGCCTTTTTAAAATCTACATGTTAAGAAAGAAATATAATGAGAGATTGAGGAATAAGAGAGAAAGAATAATTTTCCTGAGGACAGAATTGGAAGAGAGTTGGGAAGGAAGAAGGGAATTAAAGAGAAGTGTGAGAAAGAAGTGGAGGCAATTTAGTAGTCAGTGATGACAAGCAGAAGAATGGAGAGTGCTTGCTCATCTGTACAGGAACAAAGGCGCTGTTGATGTAGATACTTCCACTCTGAGCAAGGTGAGAATCTGGTCCCTAAGGCAAGTAAGGATGGGATTACCTGACAGGAAGGCAGTGGAAAGCTTACATAAATTGAATGTCTGTACATCTGAGTGAAACTGTTGTATGAACTATGGCTAATCTTGTGGCAGTCCTTACTTCAGTGTAAACTTTGTTATTCCTCTCATGTTGTTGCTTTATATCAGAAAATATAAAATACCTGGAAGGTTGTCAATACTTGTCAGCTGACTAGATCACCCCTTTCAGGTGTTCTCTATAAAGGCCATGGCAGGCAGCTTGATTTTTTGCAAAGTACAAAGAAGACTTTCTAGTCCCAATAAATTCTATAGTTTGCCAAGGAAGACTTGTAAGATAACTATGTGAGATATGAAAAAGTTGGCTAAAAATGAGAATAATTAGAATTTCCATCCAGGCTGGCAATGTGGAGAGACAAATCTGTCTTTGCTCCAAGTCAGCACAAAAGCTAATTCCAACCTCCTGCCCATCCCCAGATGGCTCCCTCCTCTGTTTGTTCACTGTCTTCTCATTATTTTTTGCTCATTGTTTGTGTTTTGTTGTTAGTTTTTTCTTTAGGAGGCACTGGGAACCGAACCCAGTACTTCCCATGTGGGAGGCAGGCACTAAACTGCCTGAGCCACATCCATTCCCTTCTCGTTTTGTTTTTGCTCATTGTCTGCTCATTTTTTTCCCCTTCTCATTGTCTGCTAGTTGTTTTTGCTTGATGTCTGCTTGTCATCTGCTTATTGTTTGTTTGTCTTCTTTAGGAGGCACCAGGACTGAACCTGTAACATCCCATGTAGGAGGTGGGCACTTAATTGCTTAAGCCATGTCTGCTCCCCCTACAAAGAGAATTTTTGCAGTGCCAGTAGTTTCTTTCTTTAAGCCCCTTGAGACGTGAATTTTACAGGTGGCCCTGATTGCATTTTGGGGCAGTTTTGGTGCTTAGATGAAAATGATTGCTGACAAGTTAAATTACCTGCTGCATGCTATCACACAGAGGTTTTGGTAAATATTGAATTAATTTGCTGCTAATGAATATTTTCACAAACATGTGCTTTTAATAGGTCACCATAGTACATACTACTTTTGTTTCCATTCTCTTCTCAGATTTTTCTCTGAAAACAGCAGGTCATAATTTCTTTTATATGTATATTTCCTAGTATCATTTTTTGCTCAGAAGGAAAAAAATAGGGTCCATCAATTCTATGAGACTGCTGATCAGCAAAAGTACTTTTTAAAAAATACTTTATTTTATTGCACCACCATTTCCCATCAATTGTTCTACTTTAACCCAAACATGTGGATTCATAATATGTTACATTTAGGTAAAACCAAGGAACCAAACATGTCCATGTCCAGGGTGTTTAGCTTTCTTCCAAGAAAAATTCATTTCTCAACTTCTTGGCCTGGAAGTTTCTGTCAATAAAAAGAAAAGAAGTGAAGACTGTTCCTGTAAAGATATGCATCACATATTATATTACAGTTTCCAGATTTTTCTGACCTCCACTAAGTAGTAATATTACAGAAACTACCCAAGTATGCTTATACACCATGTTCAAGTCAGAAAAGCTGGACTAATAATGTAACATCGAATCTCTTTTGGAATTTTAAAGTGATACACTGAAAGATGGTATTAAAAATGTAACTGTACCATAAAAATTACATTATTTGGTTCTTGCTTGTCCTTTTTTCTCTTACCTTTACTTCATTTTTTGTTTCCTCCATATTTTCTTTCTGTTTTTACCTCTCTTCTCTTAATAAAAGGCAATTTTACCTGTATATCTGTCCCATTCCTATCATTTGTTGTACATTTAGTACGTTCCAGGCTCTGTGCTAAGTTCCTTGCTTCCTTTACACAATGATTATTAAGTCTCATAATTACCCTATGAGATAGGTTTTATTTATATAGAGATGAAGAAAGAGACTTTCTGAGAAAAATTAGTAACCTGTACCGAAGGGTGTTTGAACTCTGATTTGTTTGGCTCCTTGGATCTTTCACTTGAAAACTATGTAGATAGCTTTATTAGTCAGGGTTCTCTAGGGAAACAGAACCAACAAGAGATATCTGTATATAGTATGAGATTTTATAAAATTGTCTCATGTGACTGTCAGGATACACAACTTCAAAATCTGTAGGGAGGCTGCAAGCCAGGGACTCAGATGAAAGTCCTTGTTGAATTCCCCAGGAGACACTGGCTATCTGAAGTAGAGATGGGCATTCTCTCTCTGAATGCTGAAATCATGTCTCCTTTTAAGGCCTTCAGCTGAATGGATGAGACTTCACTCATTGCTGATGGCAATCTCCTCAGTTGATTGTAGATGTAACCAGCCATCTATGCAATCAACTCACAGATGATTAAGGTCCATGAAATACCCTTGTATTATAGCTAGCCCAGTGCTTGCTTGACCAAACAACTGGGCACCATTACCTGGCTGAGTTGACACATTAACCCAACCATCACAATAGTGTTAGAAGGCCAGGACCCATTTCTTCTCTTGAAGTCTTGATATCTATTGTACTCTCTAACTTCCTCTCAAAATGAATATTTATGCATAACTATTTCCATACATGCCAATATCCTCTTCTCTAATCCATTTACCTTAAAATAGAGTTGTCTTGGAATGAAATCTCTAGTAATTAATCTCTGGATAATTTCTTGAAAATAGGTAATTGATCTCTGGATAATTTCTTGAAAATTGAAAATTATATCAATTTTGCACAATGAAAACACCAGAAATGAGGGTGTGGGATACATGCATCTATGAATTTGGGATTACTCTTCCCCACTTTCTTATTATGATTAATTCGATTGCTCATGCTCTGTTCTGGGCATTCTTTTTCTTGTTCTCTAGAGATATGAAACTGGATATTTGTAGTTAAGTACACATTCTTTATACCTGGAAAGGTTTTCTAACCTAAATATATGTTCTTGTTTATTCCTGGTTGTCTGTGTGGGCCCAATAATGTAGAAAGAAATCTGGGTGCCTTTCTGTATGGAAAATTTAAACCTTTAGCTCGTTGAGTCTTTCTTCTGTGTCCCATTGGGACAATCTTTGCTTCCAGAATCAAAGGCCTCTCCCAAGTAAAAGGCATTTGAATGAAAAAGTATCTACACTCTAAGCGATGGCTACAAAGTGTCCCTGAGAAAAACACTGCCTTCCTACTTGTTCTCCCATTTCATGGTCATGAAAAATTAAAAACCAAAGAACTGCTACACACATTTCATCTTCCTGCTATGAAACTATTTAGGTAGGGAGAAGAGGGAATGATGGAATGAGATGTTTCTATCCCCTCTTCCCGCCAATAGAATTTTCTACTATTTGCTGCTAATCTGAGTTGGGTATAGCCTTCTCTTTTTAAATGTTTGCTGATAGAAGAAAGGAGAAGCATATTTTCCTCTAAGACTGTAGAGAAAGGTGAGGAGGTAGGTAGAAATGAATATATGGATGCACAGAGGATGACAGATGAGAGATCTCTGCATGGTTTACATCTTCTGGTTTTTTAAAATAGAAATTTGGGAAGTAAGGTCATTTTGCAATAATACTTATATGTGGAGGTGCTAGTGGGCTTAGTAATGGAAGAACACTTAGAAGCTTTGAATAGTTATCAACAAAAGTATTCTAGAGTGCTGCTGAAAATAAGCCTAGTAGCATAGTGCCTGGCAGATGGTAAACACTGCATAAATGTTTCTTGAGTGAATGAGTGAAGGAATGAATGAGAAGCATTAATTAGTTGATTGATGCAGTCCATTTAGGAATAAAGAGAAGTCAGAAGTAAGTGAATATCTGATTTAAGATGGGAATATGGAGTGACCTGAAGTCACGAAGAGTGAAAGAACTGGTTCAATAAGGGTGATATATGAAGGGAGAGTAGATAGGTTTAAAAAAAAGAAGAAATGAAGAGAAAAGTGAATGCTGGATTCTTGGAGATACCTGTCGGTAAGTAAGTGACTAATGTGGCATAGAGATGGTGGATGGTGGATTCAAAGCAGTCTGGAGCTCTGAGATCTCAGCTGATTTCTTCTCATCCTTAAATTTCTGCTTAAACATTCCTCCCCAGCATAGGTTAGTTTTCTTCTTATCATTTATAACAAGCTGTTATTATTATTAATGATAATATTGTTTATATATTTCTCACCCAAAAATGAAAGCCCCAGAAAGATATGGGCCCAGTCTCTGGTAGTCACCATTGTGTTTCCATTGCCTATTGGACTGCTTTGCACATAGTAAGTACTGAATAAATGTTTAAAAATGGGTTTGGGATGAAGAGAGAGAAAAAAACAAATATAAGGTGATAAAGACATTGAAGAAAGTGAAATTTTAATTTTTGGATCAATAGACAACTGCTATTAGGTTGTGAAGAGAGTGGTTCAAAGGGATGACCTATGATTTCAATTTGATTGCATTGGATTGGATTCATTCAACAGATAGTTGCTGAGCATCTATTATGTACCAACATTGTGATAGAATTTATGGAGGTATAGATACAAAGATGATACAATATTTTCAGCCTATAATGGGAGACAGATAAAATTAATATGCAAATATGCAAATAAAATGCTATGCAGAACGAATCTCCTTAGGGTAGAAACTTGTGTTTGAGATTGCAGTTAGAGGAGATTGCTGAGTAAAAGTAAAAGGTAACTTTTTGCTGAACAAATGTAAAAAGTTGGAGAGAAAACAGTAATGAAGAGTAGCTTTTTGACTGATAAGACCATCCACAAGCTCACCGTTCCAGGTAACTACCCACACCTGGAGGGTGGGGTCTCTACTTAAGTCTCATGCATCTTATTGGCTATGATCTTCTAGAGCAGTGAGTCTCGAATTTGAGAGTGCATCAGAATTATCTGGAGGATTTATTAAAACATAGATTCCCGGGCCCCAGAGTTTCTGATTTAATAAGGATTAGGGTGGGGCCTCAGAAAGATTTTGCATTTCTATTAAGTTCCCAGGTAAAGCTGATGAATCAAAAAGCGACCACACTTTGAGAACCATTAAGCTACCTTTGGTACTATCTGGTATTAGATCCTTCTTGATTTCCTTTGTGACTTTCTTCATGCCCAGGTTTTCTACCCTTAATCATTCTTGTTCATTTCTATTTAATCCTTGCATTACTTTCTTACCATCGTCCTTAATTGTCTTCCTTAATTCCATTCTGCACTGATGGCTGAAGGAGAAAGACCTCCTCTTTCTTTTTCTTCTCTCACTGAGCACATTCTTTCTTTGTATTAAACCATAAGAGACCCCCCTCACGCTGCATCCCGCTGCTCCGCCAGAGGGTGGGTTACGTGCATACACCACAGCTCTTAGTAATCTGGAGTTATTCAGTATATTAAATGCTCTTTTGGCTATAGTAACACAGTTTTAGGGAATATTTTGTCATTAACTTTACGTCATTTTCTGAGTTGTAACTTACTTTTTGGGACTCATCTTTCTAGAAGGTATTTGGATTATCTTAAATAAATGTGTAATATTATACTTGCCCACAGTTTATCTGTGAATTTCCTGCCCATGCACATATCCTCATGAGTTGCCCTGTCAGCATGACTGACATGCTATTTGTATTCTTAGAGATATCACTATAGCCTATCCCTTCCTAGCCATTTGAAAAAAAAATTGAATATATATAGATTTGCCCCTGGGAGACCACCACTATTTATATTTTTATGTGTCAATTCCCTTTGCTGCATGTTGCTAAAGAATTCCCTATCCATGGCAAAATATAATTATCTGATCCTATTCTAGTTTTGGGTGAAAAGTAGACTATTTCTTCTCAAGCACCACCTAGTTTTCCTAGGCCCAATTTCATTTAAGTAGCTTATCCCAATGCATCACCAGAGTAAGCAGAAAGCTGAGCAGTTCTTTCATTCTGCATCTTGCCATGTGCTTATTTTAGGTGTGCTTAATGGCTGAGCAGTTTGGATTGTAAGGTTCTTTAGAGACGATTCCTCCTCTTGCAATAGCAAGAGAGGACTTCATCTGATTTAGGCAACAGGCCTTTTTTCCTTCCCACCTCTAGGCATTCTCAAAAGCTGCTTTCTCTGATTACAAAGGATAGCTCCCTCCCTACCAAGCCAACTCCTGTTATCCTTCAGGTATCAACTTACACATGGCTACCTCACTACCTCAGAGGAGTCTTCCATGACACCTGGGCCAACCCACTCTGTCCTGTAGCATCCTGTACTTCTCCTTCATAACACTTTGCACAGTGTAATTATTTAATTATGATGAACAACTCACTAGCATGTGAGTTCTTGGAGTCATTTCTTGGGTCACTATAAATCCCTGGTGTCCAGGATAGGGCTTGTTACCTAAGAGGAGCTCAATATTTAATGATTTGGTGGGTCTATTTATCCTGTCTGCTCTCTAAAATAACATTAAACAAATAAAGTCCTCCTACTAAACTTTCAAATTTTGACTGTCCAGTACATCTCCTTTTAATTTTACTATTCTCTTTCTTCAAGCAATGCTTGGTTCCTTAGCTTTTCTTCATAAGATGTGGTCTGCAGACCTCCTACCATCATGATAACCCACTTTCAGATATTCTATTGAACACAATCTTCTGGGCATCAGCACAAAACACATGGAAGTATTATCTTCTTCTATTCAAGCATGGTCCCTCTATAATACACATCAGGACTGCCTGAATTATTTTAGCATCTGAGTCATACTGCTGACTAATGCTAAAATTTTGATCACTGCAATACCTCAGTGATTTGCATGATACATTTTAATTATACAAGCGATATATGACCACTATATTAAAACTAGAAAATTCTGATGAAAAATAATTTAAAATCACCAAAAATGCCATCACTCAGAAACATTCAATGTTACAATTTTATAACCTTGGGAACTTTCTCATGAGCTATCTATATTAATATAAATGCATATACATATAATGGATGTATATATATGCATATGTATCATGAGCTCATATGTTATCCTATGTATATATTTATATAGATATATATATATTGTACTCTGTTATATATCAGAATGTCTCTTTGTGTCAGTAAATATAGTTCTGAAATAAAGTTCTATCCTGCCTTGGGAAGCAATATAACATCGTGATTAAGAGTCTAGGATGGGGTTCCTAGCCTTTTTTGTTCCACAGACCTCTTAGCCAGTCAGGCAAAACCACGGACCCCTTACTAAGTCCACATTCTACTGTTATTATTTAATAAATATATCACATCTGCACCAACATGTCCCCACAAGAATAATTTTATTTTTGAATTTCAGTTCAAGCTCATGGATCCCTGGTAAAGAACCTGTGGTCTAGGATCTGAATTCAGACGGTTCTGGTCTCTAGATTCAACCTCTTACTAGCTCTGTGACCTTGGGTGGGTTATTTAACCTTACTTAACCTTTCTAACATTTCAGTTTCCTCATTTATAAAATAAGTATAGGGATAGTAACTACTAAAAAGATTGGAAGAATGGGATACCATAATATTTGCAAAGGACTTAGCAAAGTTTGTGCCACATAATTATATACTTAGTTAAAATGAGTTTTTAATAGCTATTGTATTTATAAAAGCTATATAGTATTATATTTTATGGGTATACCAATTACAGCATCTTTAAATCAGGTCTTTCCCACCCTACAATTAATTTTTGAATTCTAAAGTTGGATTTGACATTTTTGTACTTGTTAAATTTTGTCTTATTGATTTCAACCCAATATTTCAGGCTTTTGGTATACTTTTACAGTACTTTCCTTCTTTCTCTCTTGGATCTGTGTGTGTCATATATAAACTTGATAATCAGAAATTTAATCCAAATTATAGATAAAAGTGTTAAGTATGGTAAATATACTTAATCCTGCCAGAAGCCCTGATGGGATAAAAATACATCTTTGTTGGGAGTGGGTATAGCTCAGTGGTTGAGTGCCTGCTTCCCATTTTCAACCCCTAGTACCTCCTAAAAAAGAAAAAAAAAAAAAAGAAAAATGTATCATTGTAGCATTCTTATTACTTACCTCTTGTAATAGTCAGCCAAAGGTATGCTGATACAAAATACCACAAATCTGTTGGCTTTTATTTATTTATTTATTTTTTTAAAGATTTATTTATTTATTTATTCATTTATCCCCCCCTTGCTGCCTGTGCTCGCTGGGTCAGCCAACCACGCCACGCGGGTGGGCCTGCCCCCACCAGGAGCCCTACCGATTGAGCCACAGCCGCCTCCCTCTGCTGGCTTTTATAAAGGGTATTTATTTGGGGTCGAAGCTTACTGTTACCAGGACATAAAACATAAGTTACTTCCCTCACCAAAGTCTGTTACCATGTGTTGGAGCAAGATGGCTGCTGACATGTGCCAAGAGTTCAGGCTTCCTAGGTTCCTGTCTTCTCAGGGCTTGTTTCTCTCCAGACTCAGCTGCTCTCCTCCTCTGTGTGCTTACTTACCAGGCTCCAGCTCAAAACTCCAACCTCCCTTCTCTGCAGTGTGGTTTCTCTCTGAGTCCCCGCCCACCAAGGGGTGGGGATGCAATGTCCTACTGGCATGGTCTAATCAAAGCCTTAATCATTATTTAATCAAGTAAATGTGAAGCCTTTGAATCTAATACAATCTGATGTGCAAACAGGCCAGTTTACAAACATAATCCAATATCTATTTTTGGAATTGATAAGTAATACCAAACTGCTACACCTCTCCAGTAAGAATATCATAAAAGTAAATGATAGATTGATATGATGGATTTTTAGTGAACTCATGCTGGCTCCTTGAAATTTTGACATTTTTCTTAATATAGGCACTATGGGCCTATGACTTAAAATGTTAATGCCTCTAGATCAGGAAAATCCATAGGAACAAATACATATGAACATAAAAATATGAGATGAAGCCATTCCAGCTTTTTACTTTAAAAAAGGGTGGGAGGAAAGTTAAGCTTTGGAGGGAAAAGGGAAAGAAAGGAGGAAAAATATAGCTTGAGTGGATAGAATTTTTATTTGCCTCATTATTTTTTCCTTGGGACAGCAGTGGATAACAATAAAGTAAAGGACATACCAATGAAGTGCCATGTTTAATGAAGTCTTCATATCATGAGATACATATAAATATTCCCCACACATATCACATATTATAAAATGTGTGTGTCACTCTATTCATAATAATAATTTTTATTAAAATTAAATAATGCTTGTAATAATATATTGTGACTATTTTCTCTAAAGCACTCTCTCATTTATTATCATTTTAGTACTTTGATACACCCCAATAGGTTGATAGGGTATCTTTTTTGAAGAGAAAAGAGGAATAGAAAGAATAAGTGATTTTCTCCAGAGTGTTATAACAAATTACTAGTGGATTTAAGACCATAAAAAACATTCTATTATAAGGCTCCTCACCTGGAATTCAGCAAGTTTTCCTAACATCCTATCCCCAGAGAGTGAGCCAGGATCAAGTAGTGGTTCTAGAAGAACATCCAATCTGATTCCCTACCTACTTCTAGAGCCTCATCTCTTACAGCTCCTCATTCCATACCTCATGTTCCAGGGCCATCAGGCTACCAGTAGTTTTCCCTCACACCCATACTGCTTCATGCCTTTTTATCTTGGGTCATATTGTGTCTTAGTTTCCTAGGGCTTCCATAACAAAGTACCGTAAATGGTGGCTTAAACCAACAGACCTTTATTCTCTCACAGTTCTGGAGGCTAGAAGTCCAATATCCAGGTGTTGGCAGGGCCATGCTCCCTCTGAAACCTGTAGAAGAGAATCCTTCCTTTCCTTTTGTAGCTTCTGGTGTTTGCCGGCAATCTTTGGCATTTTTTGGCTTGTGGCTGCATCGCCTCCTCCAACTTCACATGGCCTGGTGTCTGTCTGTTTCTGTGTCCAAATTTATCTCTTCATATAAGGACATCAGTCATATGGATTGGGGACCACCCTAATCCAGTTTGGCCTCATTTTAATCCTGTCTTCAAATATCCTATTTCCATATAAGGCCACATTTGTAGGACCAGGGGTAGGACTTGAACATGTCTTTTTTGGGGGCTCCATTTCAACCTGTAATGTATAGGTCCATCTAAATAGCATGCCCTTCACACCTTTCTTTGCTTGGAAAATCCTTAATCATGTATCAAACTTTAACTCCTCTCCTCCAGGAAGCCTTCTTTGAACCCACAGGTAGGGCTCATGCACATGACAGTCCTAGCACTTGACAGACTACATTACAATTATGTGTCTCTCCCCGACTTTACTGTAAATTCTTTGAACATGCAGAGTATGACGAGTAGTGCGTGCTCAAATAATGTTAAAATGGGCTAAGCTGACAGGTTGTTTCTGTCAAATAGGAAATGAGAGTAAATCTAAACCAAGAACAAATACTCTTGGACCATGTTCTCTTTGGAAGGAAATTTAGCTTGATTTTTGAAAATGAAATTTTCAAGTGATTATTCTAGTAATAGCCATTGTTTGTGTTGCTACACATCTAATCAATGTTTTGCCCAGTGGGCAAACATAGGTATTCTTTATCCAGAAGCAAATATGTTACAATCTCAATGACGAATGGGCGTATTAGGGAAGCAATTCTATTTTAAGTCAGATTGTTTAAGAGACTGGAGTAATCTTTACCAGAAATTGTAGCTTTTTGACGGTATCTATCTTTTTAAACCTCCTGACATTCAAGTGATTTAATTTAGTTTTTTAAATAGATATAGGGCATTTTAAAGTATTATATCCATGTGATAATTTTTTCATGGAGGATCATTTTATAAGTGATGAATTTTATTCCTTCTTTTCTGGTAAATGTAAAAAAGGTGTGTGGATTGCAGCAGCTAACTTAATTTCACTGATAACTGAGAATGGAACAGATCTTGCTGTGAATTATATAATCAGTTTTAAAAGCACTCAGTATTCTTTCTGAGACAGCGTATAAAAATCACAAGGCAGGGAATATGGTTATTAGGATTTTTTCCCCTTCCAAAAGCTTAACCGTGTTGTATTTAATAGTATAGTTGGAGAAAGGTTGGGTTAGGCTGATCAAAACATCCGCTCTAGGAACGTATTAATGTCAGCCTTGAGTAGCTTTTATTTTCCCTGCTAAGGAAATGTAACAGGATATTAAAAAAACATAACCTTCAAAATATGTTTAGATTCTGCTATGCTTCTAGAGAGGCAATATGAGAATATGAGAGCTATGTTTAATAGAAGGACTGACCCATAGAATTTGTAGAGAGGGGTCACTTAAATTTAGTTTGAAAGCCAACACTTTCTCATATGGCTCTTTCTAATATCACACCCCTCCAATCCATTTGCCATGCAGCTGAGACAGTTATCTTTCTAAAGGCAAATCTGATTATGTGATTCATCTGTTTAAAGCCCTATGGTGATGAAGTCTAGATGTCTCAGTCTGGCAGACTAGATCCTCACTGAGCTGGCCTTGCAATGACCGCCCTTAAAACCCATGCTTGAGCTATAAAGAGCAACACGCACTGTCCAGAATGCCTCAGCCATTCTGCTACTTCTTGCTCTTTCATAGCAATCTCTGTCTGCTTGGAATGTGGGATCGCTTGTCGATTCCCACAGGAGAATTGACAACTCCCTCCTTTGCACCCCTAATTTACCCTACTCTGTTCTATCAAGCCACTATTAATACTTTATTTGTATATTCAATTACCCTTCCTTCTTAGCCACTAAGCTCTTATTCTGTCTGCTCAACCATCACCTAAGGACAGACCATGTGCGGCACTTGGATCAATAGATGTAAGAATGAATTCACGGATACCTGAGGCCCATATTGAGTGTGCTTACTCTCGAAACCCATATCCTTCATGGAGGTTATGTATTGTCCCCCCGTAGAGGAGAGCCACATGAATAATTAGTCCTCAGTGAACTAAGATATTGAGGCACAAAGCTGCCCTGTAATTTCGAGCTATTTTGTATCAATGTACTTTTAAGTGGTACCTTAAACGTGTCTGAAAACACTGTTGTTTTTTTTTTTTTTCTGCGTGAGCGTAAACTTTGACTAGGCGAGTGAGGATTCTCAATATGTAATTACTTGTGTTAGTAAGCAGGCTAGTTTCATCCTTCCAGTTTAGGAGGCTTCATATTGAGCAGGTTCAGCTTGGGTAGCGACATGGACCTATGCATCAGCTAACAGCACAGGCAAGATGGAGAAAGAGCCTCAAAGAGAAATGCATAGTCTTTAGTTCTTTCTAAATATATCCATACCCCAATCCCTACATGGCATGTTGCCTGCATTCTTCCTCAATAGGTCAACCATTGTTGCTAGATGGCTTTAATCATTTTGCAATTTCAAGTAAGAAAAATGTTATGCCAGAGCTTTATGTCAGCTTCCTGCCTTTTATTCATAATATGAAGGGCATATAAATTTCTTGAAAAGTGCCCTGTCTTGGAAAGCTTAGTGGATGGTAGGCTTTTCAATCATAAAAATATTTCAAATAGCAGCTTTGTCAGCCTTTTCGCTTTGAGCTGATAAATAGGGACAGTAGGTGGCCTTGGATGGGGGAGGGAAAGAGCAGCCTTTAAATTATGTATCAGGAGCATTTTAAGGGAAGGAAGTATAAGTTTTTGCATCCTTCAAAGCCTTACTATATTGCTAAATATATAATCACACTCTAAGGTGTTTGCTAAATAAATGAATGGATGGAGGATGGGTGATGGATGGCTAAATGGATGGATATTGCACATCAATTTTGTATCCTTTTCAATGACACAGGAGCTCCCAAATAAATTTCTTTCCTTACAGTGGAGCACTTTTTCTTGCTTTTTTATTTGCATAAATAAAAGAAATGTTCCCTTATCCTTCTCTAGTCTCATGTGAACAAAAACTCTGTAAAGCTCTCTACCTTTATTCTGGATTACATTCCATCCTACTTCCTTTGAGACCCAGTCCTTTTATTTTCTCTCTGGCTTTCCCAAAATCTGTCCTTTCAAAAGAGCCCTATTGTCTGCCTTACAATTGTGCTCCTCCCGTTTGATGCTTAGCTCCTTAAAGGTGTGGTAGATGGCTGCTGCTTTCTCTCCCTCTGAGGCCTGGCTCAAACTCTTTGAGGATCAATATCCATGTGCAAAATGGAAACAACACTCCTCTGGCCCTTTTATTTTAAATGTTAGCTTATTGTGGTTGCTCTAATTAGGATTTTTGGTTGGCCATTCTTCTCACAAACAATAGTCTCACTTCTCCCAGGGTCCCTGAGTTTTTCTCTACTCCCCCCGCCCCCACCTTTACTTTTTAAAAATTTTGCCTGCCAGGCATAGCTCAAGCCACACCTTTTCAGGTAGCCTGGATTGGTTAATCTAATTTACTCCTGGTTTTAATGTGACACTTATTTAATTTTCTTAACACAATTAAAATGAGGCAATATAATAGTACATATTTTGCTTTTATTTTTTTACTCCAGTATCTAATTCTGTGCTGAGCACATAGTAGGTAATTAATGAATACTTATTGATTGCCTGAACTATCACAAACATATGAAGAACCTTACTCTTTTTGAGTAAATCTTGTTATTGTTTTATTATAGACTCTGAATGCCCATAAAAGTACATTCATCATGGTAATTTAATTGATTACATTTTCTTACAGGAGCTTTAGCTGTTACAAAAGAACTTTGTGTCTTTATTTTATTTTATTATTTTTTTAAATTTGTGTCTTTATTAATGCCTTCTTGATCCATATATTGGTATTAAGGTTTGTCTGTGTACACTTCACTGTATTCCTTTTCACCTATAAAAGGCCATCCTATTGTGAATAATTATTTCAGAATCAGTAAACATGATCATTAGACCAAAGGACTGACTAGGTACTGGAGGTAATCTCTGTAAACTAAAAGTTATTTTAGGACGAATAACAAAAATTCAGGGTCATAGGCCTGCATATTTTGTGAATTTTCTGGACTGAAAAACACTCTTTTGGGGGTGAGTGTGTATGCACACCCATGTGTGTACTGGGGCAAGGATGTGATGGTAAAAGATTGCTGATGATTTAGATGTAGCTAGAAAGAGAAGCAAGGTTATACTATTATTGTTATACTTTCCTCTCTTAGTTTCTCTGATAAAAAATACTTTTTGATATGAAATATGATTGCTTTCAGTTCCAAATTATGTGGCTTCCTTCTATGGTATTTGTCAAAATGGCAAAAAGGGTGGGCAATTTGAATATGAAAACAATGCAATTTGGAAAGGAATTCAGGGCCGTGCCCCATTGGACAGGATTGTTAATGAATTGAATTCTGTTGAATTTTTGTAACTCTACTAGGAATCTGAGGATGCTAATTATTTTCTTTAGTAAACTGAACAAACCTAAGTGTATTTGAGATACTATTACCCAATTATCCAAACCCAAATAGAGTCCTTCCTTATTCAGAATATATTCATTAACTCTTTCACTTTGATCTCCAGTTTCCTCACACCGAGTGAATAAACATGGCAAATGGCTTCAACATGCTTCTTAAATGGTGTGTTCCTTTTTTATTCTTGTTTACCATAAATTATGTAGGTCATGGATCATATTGCACATCTCATTAACCTCTTTACTTGAGACTCTATACCTCTAGGATCTAGTATTATCCCTCACTATGGTGACTTCTTGAGAAAGGAAAAATGTTGCAACTTGCAATTCTAAAATGTCATGACATTGCACATCTAAAATGTCTTTATTCTACTCTCATGCTGAATTGATAATTTTGCCATGTGCAAGATTATAGAATGAATATTAGTTTTCCTTAGAATTTTGAAGGCATCACTCCATTGTTTTCTAGCTTCCAGGGTTAATGTTAAGACTTTGGATGCCACTTTTTACTAATAAAGGATATTCTCTCTGTCTCCATACTCTGGTTTTTAAGTATATGGTGTGGATCTTTGTTGATTTTACTAGACATTTTCAAAGAGTTTTCAATTTGTAGACCCATATATTTCAGTTCTGAGAAAGCCTTTTAAAAATTATTTCTTTGATACTTTCCATATAGATTTTTCTGTTTGGTCTTTCCTGCTGAAACTCGTACTTGTTAGATTTTGGGCCTCTTGGATTTTCTGAATTACTCTTATTTTCTTTTGTGTATAAGCTCTTTGTTCCTCTTTGGGACAGATTTCCCTGGTTTTATCTTTTAATCCTTTTCTTGAATTTTTAAAGTTTCTGTTTTCATATTTAGTTTCAAAGAGCTCCTTCTTGTTCTCTTATAATTCCTTTTTATGACATCTAATTTTTAATTCATGATACAATCAATATCTTATATCTTTGGTGATATCACTTATAGATTATTTGAAATTTACATTTTTGTTTCCTTTCTTTTTTCATCCTATTTTATTCTCTGTCATTAAGTTGGAGGCTTTTTTCAAATGTTTGGTAATTCTTGCTTATCTACTCATATTCAT
This sequence comes from Tolypeutes matacus, assembly GCA_026826555.1. Taxonomy (NCBI): domain Eukaryota; kingdom Metazoa; phylum Chordata; class Mammalia; order Cingulata; family Chlamyphoridae; genus Tolypeutes; species Tolypeutes matacus. The sequence continues at coordinate 2,700,676 of JAKSZT010054334.1, forward strand.
ACTTAAGCACTAATGTGAGAAAGTTCGGTTTGTTCACTGATCAGCTTTTCTGTGACTAGCCAGATTATTTTTGGTTGGAGCCCCAAATTCCAGTAGGTATAGATCTTTCCACAGTTTGTCTAGAGGAGGATCCTTCAATCTCCTATTAAGGAAAGATAAATCTGGCTGTTGATGTTTTAGAGCTGGGCAGGAAGGAAGAAGGGAATGATGTCTCAGTGTTTCTCACTCCCACTATCTACTGTCCCTGATGTTCTTGAGTCCTGAGATCCTCAAGTTCAATTTTTCCATAGAATATTTTGCAATACTCTTGTGTGAATGAGGGAAGGGTAATCATGGATTAGGGTGTGTTGGAGGTGAGGATACAGGAAAATAAATGTACCTTACAGAGACTTCGAAAATATCTTCCTTTCAACCTTCTCATTCCAATATACTCTTCCATTACCCTACGTGATTCTTCAATCGAGTGTTTTCTAAGACTCTGCAGGGCAATTTGGAGTGTATCTCATTGGTATCCCCCTTTAGCAGGTACCTGGATTTTGCCTTACTCTTTTCTACTAGGTATTTTGGCTGTATCTCATTTCTTGGTGGGGATGGGTTTAGGGCCAGGTTACTTGGTATTAATAAAAAAAATGTTCTCATTGAAAAGCCTTATGATTATATATGGAATAGAACTAGATATAGCTTTAGATATAGACATAGATAAATAGATATATCTCATCTGAAAGTGGATAAAGGCTAATATTACAATGTATTCATTCTCTCTCTACTAGCTTCAGAGATTGGATGACAAAAACAGGGAGCCTAACTGATAGTGCAAACATGAAAACTGAGAGACATAAAGTATTAACAACTCACCTATTTGGGAAATACCCTGAAAGAATGGGATCTGGGTAGGTGTATTGATGGGAAAGTAGGTGTAGGTGGAAGGGGGTGTGGAGAGAAAAAGAAAGCAGAAGATGTGGTAATGGTTCTAACATTATAACTTCTAGTTAGACGGTGCTGCTTGGTATCAATGTGAATTGAAAACAGGTGTTCCTGGGTGATGGGATAGAGGGGTGCCACCAACACACTTACCAAAATGGCACTAAATACCAGATGTTCTTTTGTTAACATAGTGGGTGATATTGAAAAACTTAGATCATCTTTCACACGGTCTTCTCAGAGATAACTAAAAAAGCAAGATATATTTAAGACACAAAAAGCAAAATTCAAGATATCTTGCAAAGTCAAATTACTTCCAGTTGAATTCATAAATACTGGATGTACAACATGAAGTTAGATTTCTGATCACAAAAATCTTATATTAATGTATTCTTTTTTTTTTCCTACTTTTTTTATTTTTTAAAAGATACTTCAATTACATAAATGTTACAGAGAATATATAGGGTATTCCCATATGTCCTGCTCCCTACATCTCCCACATTTTCCACATCTTTCATCAATGTGGTACATTCATTGCAATTGATAAACACATTTTGGAGCCTTGCCACTAAGTATGGATTATAGTTTACATTATAGTTTACACTGTCTCCCATTCGACTCTGTAGGTTATGGCTGGATATATAATGGCCTGCATCTGTCGTTGTAATGTCATTCAGATGATACCCAAGTTCCGAAAATTCCCCCCTATTACACCTGTTTTTCCCTCTCTCTAACCCCAGAACATCCATGGGTTATTGTCTCCACTACAATGGTATTTCTTCCATTACTAAAATCACAAGTGGCCTCTCTCTCAGCTGAACTCAGCATATAAAAGCAATAACTTCCCCCCAGCATGGGACATGACTCCCGGGGATGAGCCTCCCCAGCACGGAGGGATTGCTACCAAGTACCAACAAGTAATGCATCTGGAAAAAAGTTACCTTGACCAAAAGGAGGAAAAGCTAAAGACAAATAAGTTTGTATGGCTAAGAGAATTCAAAGCGAGTCGGGAGGCCATTTCAGGATCTCATTTTCAAGGTCTCTGTAAGGTACAGAGGTTTATTTTCCTCACCTCCAACACATCCTAATACATGATTACCCTTCCCTCATTCACACAAGAGTATTGAAAAATATTCCATTGAAAATTTGAACTTGAGAATCTCAGCCAAAGTAGATATGACCCCAAATAGCAAAACTCCTTGGGGATATGGAGACATCCAGACACTATAGTCAGGGAGGACAGCTCAGGAATTTGGCCCCTTGCCAGTGGGCCCTAATCTGGTATTTATGCTTCTCAGTGTGACTGAGTTAGACTTAGCAGTGGTGTCCCATGCATGACTCTTCAGTCCTTCTATTTGAACCTATAATTGGTACTAGTTTTGTTAGGTGCACATTCAAGAGACTTAAATCTTTGGGCTGTCCATATGCCAGCTGAGCCCTGAATCTCAAAGGAGTTGCAACACCTACTCTACAGTTCAATAGACTCACCCAGGACAACTAACAGGGAGGAGATGATGGACAAACAACATACCAAGGAACTGAGGATGTTTAAAAGTGTAAGCAAGAGAGTCTCATCTATTGGATGTATGGAGTTGAAGCCCCCTCAATTAGTGGTGGAGTGGGCATCACCATCCCAGGGTCCTCAGGATTGGGAAACAAACTAGGGACTAAAATATTAATGTATTCTTTTATCCCAACCTAATCTGTAGTGATTGGCAGTTCTTTGAAATAGAGCGTGAATCTTTGTGCAAAAGGGTTATGTTGAGGCAAGAGAGAACATCTCATTTTGGTTCTCTTCACCGGCTATAGCTACATGACACTGCTATTTCTGAAAGTGGCCTTCATCTGCATGCTTTGTTGCAGACTGCCCTTCTGGCTGCAGTAATTTAGGGGCATCTTAAAGCTGAGATTCAAACTACACTAATGCACCATCAGATAAGCATTAAGCATTATGTCTTCTGAGGTGGGTTTCATTTTAGTAGGTTGTGTGTAAGGTTCATTTCCTGTGATTCACTGCATCTATCTACCTACATGTCTGTCCGAAATAGGACTAAGTCAGAGATGTTTAAATAAACTTAACATTTGTCTTGGCAAATCTAAGTTGAAGCATTTGTCCCAGCATAGAATTATGAATTGATTTGACCTAGCTGCTATGCGAGAGGCTGAGTGGTCACACTGCTCAGTCCTGGTGGTCTTCTGGTTTACCTAAGTGGCTCTTTAGCAGGGCTGGACTACACTACTTTTGACATCTTTCTGGGTGTGTTTGGAGAGACTTGGACCTGAACAGATGGCCTCGATATGGGCTCCCATGACTACCATGCATGCCAAGCAGGCAGATGAGTGATCTGGCTTGTTCCTTCTCTTTTATATTGCTGCCAGCCAGGGAAAAGTGAAAATAAATCAATGGCTCCATCCTCCAGACCCAGCATGTACCTTTCAGTCATCAAAATAAGAAACATCCTGTGGTGGTTGTTGGGTGATTTCTCTGATAGGAAGAACCTTTCACACACTGGAGATTAACATGAAAAAATGGCCAAGTGGTGCCTGAGAAGGGTCATTTTTTGTCAGAGACCAAATGTTGGCACTGAATGGGCAGCAGCAGATTTGGAGGGAGCATTGTTTATTCACTTTCAGACGCTTTGTGTCCTTTGTGGCTGGGCTCAGTATTTTCGGTAACAGGTTGGTAACTGTTTACATCTCCTATCATCAGAACACAGGAAATCCTAAACAGAAATCCTGCTGAATACCTTTGGCAGTGCCTTTTGGTTCCTACTGTACCAAAGCCAAGGGGCCTCATTCTTGTGTAACACCCATATTTTTTCACTCTTCACTGAGACTGTAGGAACTTAAGACAAAGGACTTAAACTTTAACTCTTTTAATCTTTAAATAGTGACTTGACCCCTAGCTAGACTGTTTTTTTAAATTCCATTTCCTTTTAGCTGGAATAAATACCACCCCCACCCCCACCTTGCTTACAAATCTATAAGTCACATTCTCACAGACACAAACTGATTTTCTAGCTATAAATCATGGATATTTGATGTGCTTTCAAACACTAAACATTTCACATACGTGAGAGCCATGTTGGGTTAAGATAGAAAGTAAGTTTTAATTTTTGGAATATAAGCAAGAAGGTTTTCAAATTTGGAAGCTTCATATGGCCCGTGGGTGGCATGTTATATACCCCAAGACTTACATAGTGCAGTATGTTAATCTAGTTCCCAGATTTTACATAGCTTGACACACAGAGCTGGTAATGTTTCTAGAAATGCCATGTATGGAAATATCTTCATAAGAGTTTATGTTGTGATTTGTTTTAAGTTATGTCTTATTAGTTAGCTAGAAGCATTATGGGACAGTCAGGTCAGGGTTTTAAAAGTGAGACTTCTGGTCTCATTTCTGATCTCATAATAACTGAGCTATTTCTTGAGAAATATCATGTATATTTTCTCTGGTTCTTAAAAATATATCTGCAAAATAAAGTTTAGCCTGTGAAGGTTTTGGGAGACTTCTTTTATAGATGTAAGGAAGTTTATGTGAAAATTATTATTAATGACTAAAATACTTAGAATTGTCAAGAAAAAATGGCAATGTTTCAACAAGCCCTTGAGAGGAGACAGGTTTGCTGTGAGTTAGTCATCATCTGTGGATGATGTATTTGAGGACATGATGCATAGCAGTTGAATTTATATAAAAAGTGTTTTTTAAAGCTCTATTTGGAGGAATAATGGATTGCAGACTTAAATTATGGGAAAATGGAATTTTCCCTCAGCTTCAGATATGTAGCAAAAGAGAGTCTTACTATTTTGCATTTTTGGATTCTCATTAATGTTTCATACATATACATGGCACAAAAAGTCAACGAAATGAAAAATACTATCTTAGATTTAAGTATATATTTTATGACCTGAACATAAAATAACGTCTCAGAATAATGGCTATGTTTTATTTCTGCTGCTTCATTTATGTCTTTTCTTTGGATAAATGGAAAGTCACCTATTTGTTGTACTTAACTTTTTTCAAATGTTTATTTTCTACTTATTGAAATAAAATGTGACCTTTCAGGCTTTGTGTCCCAGGTGTAGCTGCATGAGTCTTAGCATTAAAATTTTTTTGTTTCTCTTCTCCTGTTCCCACCCCTACAAATTACAACCAGCATGCCCTTAAGTTGGTGGAACCTACTGACCCTGAGGTAAGTACAAAGATGGGGAAAATGAGACCAAAGAAGAGAAGTGACTTGTTGAGGTTTGTGCAGTTAGTTGGTCAGAGCCGCGGCCGGAATCTAGAGTATTTTACTCCTACCTCAGTTTCAGTTTTTTTCACAAATATTTATTGTGCCAGTGGCTGTGTTGGGTGTTCTGTCTGTGTCCTTTCTTTTCCATTATGCTGTCTGTTGGTCTCTGCTCTGGGGGAATTGCTCTGTGCAAGTCATTTGCCTTTTCATTTCAGCCGTTAGCATTTGATGTGTTCTTGGGCAATTCACGTAAACATGTGGACCTCCTCAGTTTCTTTCTTTATAAATCCAGGATGCTCTACTACCAATTCTAAACTTTCATGATTCCATCATCATTTATAAATGATAAATATATTTGAACTTGAAAATCCTTTGTGTGCAAATCCTTGTAGCTCGGGTCATCATGCTTTCTGTGTTTTACTTATTTTTGCTTCATCTTGTTAATAAAGTGGCAAGAAAAGTTATGTCATAAACTTGGTGTTACAGTGCTCAAACACAAGGTTCACTTGTTTTAACCAGATGATTACATTTTGCTTTAGGTCCCATGTTGTGAACAGCTGAGGGTTTGAATCACTGGAGTGATTTTTAGTGCCTTGTTGAGGTGTGTGCATGCATAAATTAGCAGCATCGTGAGCTATTATTGTCCTCAGGACGTAATGAAATGCATATGTATAATAATGAGGTAAAAAGGTAACTAATAAATGCAAGTTGATGATGCACATATGTGTTGGAGAAAAAAAAAACTTTCCGACATTGGCTCAAAGTATGGGGATAATACCAATATCTTTGTTAAATTGCATAAGCTGGAACAATGTTTTTTGGGGTCCTGGGATATTAAAAAATTAGAAAATGGAACAGTTCAGAATGTAACCATTAAAACTGCTTTGTACCTTTTGACCAGGATAATGTAAAAGTAGTCATTTATTTGTTGGTTGTTTGCTCTGTTCTGAGGATTTTGCTTACTGCTTAAATATGGCATTTTGTTTAATTATTTTAGTGGTCCTATGGCATAGTTTATTATCAACACTTTATAAAGAAGGAGACTAAGTTGCAGAGAGGTTCAGTGACAAGCCCAAAGACTCAAAGTTCTTACTCAAATTGATGACTGTCTGATTCTGAAACCTTAGGCTTATTTACCATGCTACCACTCTCCCAGATTCATTTATTTATCCACCACATATTTATTGGCATATTGATGTTTTAGGGGTTGGAAAAAGAGCAGAGAATAAAATAGATAACCTGATCTCCTAAAGCTGTCATTCTCGTGGGGAAGACAGTGAAAAAAGAAGTGGGTAAAATGTGTAGGATGTTACATGGTAATGGGAGCTTTGGAGAAAAATGAAGCAGTGAAGGGAGTAGGGAATGAGGAGCATGGGTGTGGAGCTTGCAATTTGAGTTAAGTGATCAGAAAGGTCTTGCTGAGAAGGTCATGTTGGAGTAATATTGATATGGTGGGGAAGAGGGGTTGAAACCCTATTGGAAAAGGATTAAAGAGAAGTTGGGAGGAGCGGAATGGAGCAAGCAAGGGAAAATTCTTTGGAGTTTACTGAAAGGGATAAAAATTATTTCTGTATTAGAGAGTATGGGATCTTTTTGTTTTTCTTTAAGATTTGAGATATCATAGCAAGATTAATTGCTAAATGGTAATGGTCTAGTAGAGAAAGGAAATTGATTGATGATGCTGGAGAGAGAGGTGAGAACTGCTAGAGCAATGTTCTTAAATAGGTGAGATGGGTGGGGACCCACTACAAAAGTTGAGGCTCAGTCTTAGATAGGAGCATAGGGAATTGGTTTATAATAATAGGGAGGAAGGCAGAAGATATGAGCACAGATGCTGGTAGGCAAATAGATGAGGCTGTGGTAGCCTAAGGGCATTCTCTTCTGATTGCTCATACTTTCTCATTGAAAAAGCCAAATCAGATCTTGAGCTGGGAGTGAAGCTTAGGGAGGCTGTTTTAGAAATCTGAGGAGAGAAGATGCAATCCTGTCATCTAGAAAAGTAGCAGAGTGACTGGAGCAGAACCATGAAGTTTCATTGCCTCGGAACATTAAGGTCTACTTGGAATTAGTGGTCCTGTGTTCAGTATGAGAATAACTGGTATGGTTGTTGGTTCAATTTATGGGCAGTGGACATGCTTCTTAAACTATGTTCATGATAAACAAAGTAGATGGAAAGTTGGGTTTAAATGTGGTCAAGATTCTGCCAGAGGAGAGCAATAAAGAGGTTGTAATTATGGACTATGAAATTTAAGCTGGGAAGGTGAGAAGTGAGGATAAAACTGGAGGGTGAGGAACACTGAAAAGGTGATAGGATCAATGAGTTTTAAGTCCTGGTAGGGTCCAAGAGTGAGAGAGTGAGGTGGAAAATAGGAGGTGGTGGTCTGACAGTGGGATATTTGATAGTGAAATTATTCAGGGGATTAAGCCTTCTTGAGTATAACAGGAATTAGCAGCTGGGTGGGGCAGAGGACAAGATCATTGGAGGAAAGATCGAAGGAAGTGAACTGGAAAGTGAAATCACCAAGAATTATCTCAGAAGTATTCCTGGAGAGATTGATAGTTAAAAGACTGCAAGAAGGGAGGGGATTGACCGCGGTTAGCAGATGATTGCAATAAAGAGCTAGTTGTTGATATCATCTGACTTTTAAGGGAATGAGAAGGTCAGTGAGCAGCAATGAGGAACTGGGACTCTTTCTGGAGGAGAGTGGGGGAATGGTATGGCAAAGAGTAGCAAGGACAGCCACCTCACTTTTGGCCCCCTCATTCAAGTGGTGTGGAGAAGAAAGTAGCCTTTATTCACAGGGCTATGGGCAGAGGACAGCCAGGTCTCAGTTGTAGCAAAAAAGGTGAAGGGGAGAGTCAGAAAAGAGGTTGAGGAAATCGGTTTTACTGATGACCATGAGCTCTAGACATAGGGAAGAACTTCAGGAACTGAGGAGGACAATGGAACCAGAAAAGAGGATGTACAAGAAGCTTCTTGCGGATTTCTGATGACAATAGTAAAAAAGTGGAAAATAAAATTTGTCTCAGTGGTCTCTAGGCAGCTAGTAGTGGGTGTAATGGGAGGCTTGTCAACAGCATACAGAGTTATGGGATTCTCCTGTTCTTGCAAATCATGGTGTAGAGTCTTGGAGGGGGACACACAAGGATATCTGGAATGCTCTTCTAACTTCTAGAGCATGAAGAGTTTTAGGGTGTGCTCTTAATTTATACAAAGTATTTATGCTAAGGAATAAATTTCCTTCATTTGTGTGACTGCACAGCCATGGAAGCAGGGGTTTTATTTTGGTTTTTGCCCTTTACCATTCTATGCTATTGATCCTCCTTTGTGTATCTTCTAAGTTCTACCAGGCACTGCATTAAGTGCTTGAAGTGAGGGGTGGGTAGAGTCCTTTGAAGAGTTTACAGAAAAATATACTATACAATAAAAATATACAAGGAGAATAGAAACCTGTGATGGATATGGGAGGACAGAAGAGGTGGGGACAGGTTTAGATGTCAATTTTCCTAGAAATATGGAAGATAGATAGAACATCCTGTCTCCAGGATAAATTTCAGCCATTCTAGCCAGACCATTAGCAGAATTTTCAGCTACCTGCAAAGAATTTTATTTCTGGGAAATTATATGGTACTTCACACAATGTTTATACATAGTTTATACATATAAAAATGTTCAAAATTTCTTTGATCAATAAATGAATGGATGGATGAATGACAAATTCACTTACTAAGTTCAGACTTCAAACTTTAACATCCATAATTTACATAGGTTGCAAACATTTCCAGTTTCTATTAAAATTCGAGTGCAAATGAAACAGTTGGACTTCACTGTAATTAATATTCAGTAGAGGAGAGGAGACCATTTAGGCTCTGATTTGAGATACTAGGAAGGAGACTCACAAATTTTAGTCCTCTTTATTAATTTTTATTTTCATGGTAGTGAAGAGGAGCTCCCCTGGGCTATTGTTATAAGTCTTTTCATTGATCCTTCAATTCACTTTATGCTGTCTTTTGCTGTTAAGGCATTTTTTTAAAAAAATGAGCCCTTTCTGGGTCTTCTGTTTTCAGGATAGTAGTACAGTTGTCTTATTAGATAAAAAGATTTATAGAACTGTTTTAGTCATCTGGCCATATTTGAATTAAGGGAATTATTTGAGTTGGAGGCTTCGCTTAGAAATTTATGAGTACTTGCCCTTGTATTATATATGGCTATGAAAGCTTATTTGAGATAACTGTAATTACTAGTGTTGATTTTTAAGAGGTTTTCTGTTTTTCTATGTTTACCTTCCCTCCCCTCTCAATAGTCTGAACCTTTAGATCTACATAGCTCTGTCATCTAGCGGCAGAATATGAGGAGTTATATGTATGATTTTATATTAACATCAATGGTACTGAAAACAAAGAAATAGGTACTGGAATATTTCATGCAAATTTTGAAAGATCAGAAAGCCTTTCCTATGCAGGCATGTCATTATCTGGCATTCTTGAATTTTATTCTGATGAAGATATCTCAAAAAAGTGGACATAGATGCTGGGAAGCTACTTATCCATTTTGCTTTCTTCTATTTGATCTTTTGGATTTTTGCTGTGTTTATCCTATGCTAGGTTGAACTATTATTCTGGTTTAACACATGAGCTGAGTAGAAACTTCCCTTCAAGTCTGTCTTCTGTGGGTAATAATTCAGTTTATTATCTGGCTTTATGTTCCATTCATTTATTTTTCATAGTCCTTTTTCATGCTCAATCTCTTGGATCCTGGAAAATCATTTCCTCACATGTTTTTTGTTCCATTCTTTTCTTCCTTTCTCTGTTTATTTAGTACTGTAGAATTTATGTAGCATTTTAAAGTGATTTACAATCATTTTTAGCTATTTTCTTGTGTCCCTGTTCCTCCTCCCATCCCAAACCTATTTTGTAACCAACTTGATAAAAGATGAGTAGTTTTTTCCTCCTTCAGTGATGAGGAAATGGTGCAAAATATTTATGCTATTTACTATTATTACTAATCATTACTTTGTTCCAAGAAAATAGTTCACAAGTCAAGGAAATCATAAGATGGGAATCAGCATTCTTCTTTTGGTTTTAATTTATTTACATTTAACTTAGCCTATGGAATAATTCTCCACTGAGTCTGACTTATTTATGTTAATATTATTTGGCATTGTGCAATTTGTTTCTTTGGGTATTTAATGGCATATTTGAAAAAATATTTTGTTTGCCATATTTTCCGTGGAGCAATTTCTTATTCTCTAGTCACTTGAATTTGACCCTTTAGATATTGTTTCTGGGCTTCTGGGCTTATTCTTTACACTTGCATTTAGTTATTATTTGAGATTATGCTTCAAAACCTGAACTGAACAATACTCATAGTGATTGCAATTCATCTCACATTTCAATCCTTTAAATAATAGAGACTATAAATTTTACTTTACTATCAAGAATGCCCAACCAAAAGCACAAGGGCCATTTTGTATGTTTGTTTGCTTTTTGCTTTTAAGTTTCATCTGTGTCCTCTGGAACAAGTGTGAAAAAAAAAAAAGGCATTTCAAAATTGATCACACAAACACTTATTGTTTATAAACACCATGCACTGTTTGTATACACCTAGGATACCTTAATGAACAGATGGACATAAAAATAATGTGCCGTCATTGAGCTTGTATTCAATTGTCAGTAGGGGTGGTGTGGAGCAAGTTGCTACCCTGTGTGCCTTGGGAACACAGGCTCAGGTACAACAGGAACTTTCAGCAAATGACCACTTTATTATGTATATAACACAAAAGGCCCAAAAAACAGGGGAAGAGATCCCATCATGGCCAGTCTCCTGGGGAGAACAAAGGGCTCTGGTTAGTGTTGGTGGATGGCAGCTCAGCATGCCTTGCTTAGCATTGGAGGGAAGAGGCCCTGTGCTGTTTGAGTGTGATGTATTTATGCCAGGGGGAGGGGGTGCTGTCACTGAGAAGTCCTGCCCTTTTAAGAATCAGGTGCTGCTTACTCTTGGTTTAAGGTCTGGTGGGGCCTTTTCATTAGACCTAACATCTCTTCAGGGCTGTGGAATGGAAACAGACTGAAACACTCTCATAAGGAGTCAGTGACTTCTCTAGCTGGTGGGTGGGGAGGTGGGGGCAGGGAAACAGACAAAATAAAATATAAACCTGCTATGTAAGTGTATTATATAGTGTGATAGAGGGTGGTAGTGGTCTGAAAACAACAAGACAGGGTAGGTGGGATCAGGAATGCTGGGGTGCGGTGAGTTTGCAAATTTAAAGTTTCAGAGTATGGTCAGGATAGGCCTCTTGATATTTTTTTTCTTGTCAACAGTGAGAGAAAAATAATTTCATAGTAATATGTTTCTAAAGAGATTTTTTTCTCATTGATAACCTTGGTCTGACTGGATACATTTTGCTCCTTTTCAAAACGCTATGGAATGAAATAATTCCAGGTATGATTAAAAACTGGATATGATTTTTTCATTTTTCATCTTTCCCTTGGCACCCTTAGTTCCTTCCTTGTGCAGGTAGATATTTGAGAGCTGGTTTTGGAAGCGTGGCTCCAACTCTTCTTTTCAGGTTCCTACTGTTTCCTTTCAACATTTTCTCTTCCGTGTACTATGGTTTTAAGGATATTTTCCTTTTTAAAAAAATCTTATGACTGTGCTCTATGCATGTGTGTATTGATGATATCGGAGTGAGAATTACAGTAAAGTTGAAAAAAGTCACCTTTAACATTTATAAAAATTAACAATAGAAATATCAACAAATATCTCTTAAAGCTTAGCAGGCAATCTGATACCGTGAAAAGAGGATGGGATTTAATGAGTTATTATTTAAATATGTTAATATTTGCGATGTGCTTAGAACATACCTAGTTTGTCATATAAAAGTATATTTTAAAAACCTGTGAATAGGGGCTTTGTGACCTTGGGCAAGGCTTTTAACCTATTTCAGCCTCAGTTTCTTCATGTGTAAAAGCAGGGTTAATATCTATTAATGTCTTATACAGTGCCTGACCCACAGGAGTAATAATAACCCTAATACCTAACACCCATCAAGGACCCGCTCTGTTCTAACCACTGTGCTAAGGTTTTGCTTCCATGATCCCATTTAATCCTCCTAAAGATCACTAGCACGACAACTCCATGAAGGAAGAAATCTCATCTGTCTTGTTCACTATTGTTTTTCCAGTATGGAGTGTAGTACTCAGTGTTAATGTATTAGACACTGAATACATTAATTGTTGAATGCGTGAAAATAAATCCCCATTTTTTAGATGAAGAAACTGAGGTTTAGTACGATTATATAAATGGCTCAACGGGAAACATCAAGTAAGTGGTGGGGCCAGAATTTCAAGCTAGGCAGCCTGACCCCAGATCCTAAACTCTTAATCATAATATCAGCAGGCTTGCGTTAGCATGGTGTGTAGGGCACCGTAGGAGAGGGTTTTTTCTCTCCATTCTTTCAGTTCATAGCGCCACCTTTTCACTTTTATCTTCGAGTGAGGATATAGTATTAAGCACACTGAATTTAATAGCTATGATTATTGTCGTCAGATGTGTGCACATGCTCACATACATCATCCTCACACACATGTGCACACATGCTGCACACAGATTCTTTGAAGATTCACCTGATAACTGTCTTAAGATCTTTTTAGTCCGTAAAGGGCTCAGTGAAATAATCACTGGTCTGGACTAAATGTCTTCCCTTTACTTGTGTGTAATAAGTGGGGGAGCAGCAAGCAAATTAATCTCAGAACCTGAATGTACATTCTCCACAGATAAGACATTTTACTGCTATTAGGCTAATTTTATTTCAATTTTTTTTCTTTATTATTGACTGATAGGATATTAACTATTGTAGTTCATTTATCTTTTTCAATGCTTAAAGATTAAAAAAAGAGAGGAGTGTCTAATAAGGTCTTACTGCCTATATCCATACAGGAGCCAATAAAGTGTTCTAAAGACTAAAGACCTGGTAAATTTAATTTGGATTACTGTACAAATAATATGATTTCAATGTGGTTCTGAGATAAGGTTTTTGTACTTATCAATGTTTTGTCAATACCTTTTGAATGGTGAAGACTGCCTGCTTTTATGTATTTATTTATTTGCTACACATATGCAAACTATGGAAGATTTTTAATGATACTCAAATGAGCTTACTTGAGCAATAATAAAGTCAGAAAGGAAAATAGAGGGTTAATGACCTATAGAAAATCTGATCTTATAAATCCTTTATAACTACGTATAATCCTGCCTTATTCCAAAGACTCAGAATTCTAGATATTCTTAGAGAAATCTGTGACTAGTGCAGTTTAAAAGGTCTTGAACTGATGTGTAGCAATTTTTCTCAGTGTTTCTTTATATACCAGAATGTGTCAAATGCTGACACTGTATTAATAATTTATAAATTGACACTGCAGCAAATTTTTCAAACTTACACTTGGGAAGAAATGGGACAAATCATTGGAGTCAATCCTAACCAAATTTCTGTTATAGTTAGAAACCATAGGCCGTCAGTTTTATTCTTATGCTGGCATAAGGATCAATTTGTGAGAAAAGTGTGGGCCAAAGAGTCAAAGTAGAACTTTTCTCTCTCTTTCTCTTTTTCTGTGTTAATATCACATGGTGAATTTTAAAATTAATTAATTGATTACTAATGTTAGTTTGAAGATAGCCTGGGAAGAAGACGTAGAGATTGGAAAGAATGGGATGGATATGTATTTGATTTTTTAATAAGTATATGGAATTGGAACACGTTACAGTGAATGCTTTAGGAATGATTTATAAACCTTTTTATATAAAATAGAGAATATTTTCTTATGATATTATAAAATCCCCATGTGGACTTCTGTTTTATATTATTTTTGCAAAGATAATAATGATAATTTTCCCAAAATGAAAGTATACAGGGGGAATGAAGGTGATATTGAACCAAATCTTTATTTTATAAATATGAGAACACTTCAAATCTCAGGCCAAGTTTTGGATAGTGCTGTTTTTATTAGAGATTGTGTGCATCTCAAGAGTCCAATAGATAGTTGCTGAAGTATTGTATCCTCATAAATGCCCATGATTCACCACCAGCCAAGAAAATCATGGCATTTGTGGGATTCCCAAAAGCCACAGGTGTAAATTATACACTGGCGTTATGATTGACGGGTGTAATAGGTCTTTCTGTAGTAAATGTATTCCTATATTACATTCCAGGGTTTATATTCTTGCCTTCCTCCCATACCATGGTATGCCCTGGAAAAGAGAGTTTCAGTCAATTACAGTTTATAGTTGATTAAGCTACTGAGTTGACTGCCTTATACATCTTAGCATGATATTTAGAAGCAATATGTATGTATGTTTAGTAATGTTTCAGCCCTTCCTAGATGGCATATCTCCAAAACCATTAGCTTTTCGTCCCAGTGAATATTGGAAGGAAAAGTGCTTGATGTGCTAACCGGCTGTGCTCTTGTGTGTCTGCACCTCTCTTTGATCCTGCAGTTCTTAAACCTGTCTGGGTCAGATCTCTTGGCCTAAATCTGCCTTAGGAAATTTGGTATGCTCCTGGTATAGTCTGGGTTGGAAAATTTTAAAGGTCAGTTTGAACCTTTGGGTTGAAGACAATTAAAATGTAAGGTTGAGAGGAGGAAGGGGTAAATTAATCTGGACCAATTAATCAAGATGAACTATGATCTTTTATTAGTTATAGAATCACAAACAACTAAGAATTTATAGAGTAATTATACATTTAGTGCTACTAGTTATGAGCCAGATGTGGAATCTAGTTCTGTTGTATTTGGTATGCCCTGCCCAAATTTAGAAAACACATTAAGACCTATTCAGAATCAGTGAAATGAAAGGACATTTTGGTATTAGACCAAATGTTCAACTCCCTTCACTTGTAATAATCTCAAAGCTACACACAAACACACTTAAAAATAAAGTATAAAAATGTCTAAGAACAAGTAGAATTTATCCAAAATTTCCAATAGCTAGTACTCAACATTTATTAATAAATGAAGATTTATGTTTATAAGAATGGCCCTGGGAGGTACTACAAAATCTTTCTGATACAGTTCAAAAATTATATTTTGTTTAGTTGTATTGTTAAATTATTTTTTGTGTTATGATTCTTTGATAATTGATAATTTTTATATATTAGCTCCAAGTAATACCACACTATCTCATTTATTAAATACTATGGAAAAATAACACAGTCCATATAAGTTGAGTTTCCATTTAAGATCGAATTTTTAAAAAGGTTTGGACAGAAAAATTTCTAAAATAGATTACAAACTTCCCTGTGTTTAAAATGGAGTATTCTAGAGTCGCTTGGATTTTTTCATGGTGACAAAGTCAGGACGCTAAATGATAATGAATATGTTTTCTTATAAGGTAATAGTGACTCGCGGAATTATCTGGCCTCATCTACTGTTTTTGAAATTCTTTTGCTTTTGTTATAGTTTTTATAATTTGTTGAACATATTACCATAATAAATACTGAAAATTATGTATAGTATATATGTGTGTCTATCTGTATACCTATAAATCTATTTATAACTTCAACAGAACTCTTTTAGCTATTTAACGCATTTGACTTTAAAAGCCTGCATTCTCTTATTTTATCATCCTTTGCTGCTTTTAATTATTAGAACACTGGAATATAAGATTAGTTGCTTGTTTGAGTTTTGTTCAAGAATAAATAGGTTTTGAGTGGGAACCTGAACAATTTCTTCATGAGTTAAGGTCTTTATGTCTGTTCTTGAAGGCAACCTTTTCCTATTGCACTTAAAACCAGAGAAATTTTCTAGCCTACCCCAAAAGAGAAAGAACAGTATCACAATCTCTTATATACATATAACCCAGCTCCAACAATTATTGTCATTTTTCCAGTCTTCTTTGGTCTCTTCCCTTACCTTGTCCCTCCCACATGCTTGTTTGTATGCGTGTGTTTTGGTGAGCCTTTAAAAATGTTTCTTGCTCTACCCCTTAACTGTACTGTGGCTTCACTCTTCTGTTATGTGAGATGATGCCTCATTATCTGACTATGGGTTATAGAATTTGGTAGCCTGGTGAAAACCTCAGACTCCCAAAAGTTTATAAATGGGCCTTTAAAGGAAAATATATCTATCTGTCCTCTATTCATCTGTTGAAAATCTATCTATAGAAAAATTTTCTGATGAAAAACTGAGATCCAAAACAGTGAAGGGGTTTTTGCAGGGTTATAAAGCTGTTGGCAGTCAAGGAGAGACTGTGCCCTTGCCTCTATAGTGTATCAAACAGGAATCAGAAATTCTAATACTTTTGAATGGACTAAAGCTTCTCTGCATTTAAACTTCACCAACTGTCAGATGACAAGTTTAGCCCATATGTGGTAAAGGCTATTTAGAGTGCAACTATATTGGTTTCACAGGAAGTCTCTTTTATGTAGAGTCTGTTGAGAATTTGATGTTAAAGGTGAATGAAAGGAACAAAGGGAATAAGAAGTGAGGTCTTGCTCTTCAAGGTGTTCATAACAAACACCATTCCTTCACCATATCTTGCATTGCTGTTTTTCACATTTCAGCATATGTAGCATCTCCCCCCATTCAAGGGTACTTGGTTTCCTAGATGTGGGCATGTAGGCGGGTAGATTGATGGTGGTGGTTCTTCCTCGTGCTCCAGGTTTGCCCTTGCAGATCCCTTTTCAAAGAGCACATGCACCTAAGATGGGGCACCGTCCTGTCTCATAATATCTAATTGTGAGTGAGCAAATCATATTCCTTTCCTCTCAGATTGCATGAGAGAATGCGTCTCCAGAAAAGAGGAAACAGGCGTGGAAGGGCTAAGTGTGGAACACTGAAGAGAAACTTGATGTATTCACAATTTTCCTTAGGATAACTTGGGTCTCACGGTAGATTCAGGATGAAATGATATGGAAATGCCAGCACCGCACCAATGGAACGTGTCTTTGGGATGTGCGGGGAGGTATCGACAGGGTCAGGAGGGGTCGATCCTGTCTTCCACCTGGAGAAATGCATGGTTGCCTGCAACTTGCACCACAGTGAATGTTACCTTTGCTGACCTGTGAGACTCATGAGTTATTCTTTTATTTCTTTGTAGTTTACAAGATGTTTTTACATAATCTCTTTCATTTCATGCTCATACTTTGAGTAATAAAGTCATTGTTTCCATTTTTCATTAGTGGCAGAATTGGAACTCAAACTCATAATTCCTGATTAACTCCCAAACCACTATTCTTTGCAATGCACTGCAGATGCTATGGAAGCACACACACATACGCACACACAGAGGTGAAGCACATGTATACATTTTGAAAATGGAAGCAAACCTGGTATGTATCTGGCCACAGTTTCTTTACTTCGATAGGTGTTCTAAAATAACACTTATAATATGCTTCCTAAACTAAGAAGCTACACTTCAATGGCATTTTAGGAATATCAGCAAAGTCGCTTGCATCAGTGATGGATATGTGTATATCTATATATTTATATATAAATTACTATCCTAAGCTACTGCCCGGAGTGTTCTCCAAAAATGTACAGGCAGCCATCAGCATAAACCCATAGAGATAATTGTTTTAACATCGATGACAGGGCACAACCAACCTGTCATTTGACTCTAGTTCTTGGAAAGTTTCCATACATCCAGGAGAACATTCCTGACACTGCTTACGTTTAAGGAAATTGAGTCCCAGAGACACTAAGTGTCTTTACCATGCCTCCAAAGGTAGGAAGGCTCACTGCTTACAGGACCATATTTCTGAGTTTTCTCTTCAGCCTTCAGAGACTTGATGGTCTTGAGTGAGGTTCTGATGTCACCTGTGTACCTGAGCAGGGTGTGAAGCATGCTCATCCAGTTCAAGGATGAGGTTTCCAACCTTTGCAGCTATGATTAGACATGTAATTGTGCAACTAAATTTAATCTCCCATTTGCATATGTAATTAATTATAATATTGTTAAGGCTCTCTCTGGCCTTCCTTTCCTATAAATCAAATTACTCAAGAACTCTATCTGACACAAAGATCTTTTTAGAAAGTAGATATCACATTTTGAAAGATAATACAAAGTGCTGTTTATAGCACACTCACTTCAAATTCAGAGCCTTCTGTTGTGATCCAGACAGCTTTAGGCTTTCTGGAAACAGTCTCAGAACATTTTTCCACAGCAGCAGTTTGTCTCTTCAGACACATTCAATGTTTAATAGTGATCTTGAAAACCAGATCACCCTAAACCACATACTTTTTCATTGGCACCCAGATAGGATTATTCACTCATGTATTCATTGATTTAACACACTTTTATTGAGTTTGAATCCTCTGTGTGTCAGGTCCTGTCCTTAGAAGTGGTTCCTGGGTACCCAGTTAGGGTAAGGAACTCTAAGGTTGAGGATTTAAAAACAGGATCTACTCTTGCTAGCAACTTACACAGCACCCAAAGTGCTCCCTCTGTAGATAAAGAATGGAAACTGAATTCTGGCTCCTTTCAGTGGTTTAATTCTTCCCACTTGTGTGCCTTGAATTGTTTACAAGATGCTGAGGTATTCATCCTTTCAGCCCTCAAGGTGACTGGGAGGGACCCAAGGTCACTGGAACCTCCAGACTCCTCCATTTACTGAGAATACTGTATGCTCTTAGCACTTGATGGTAAATAATTGAGAAACACAAGTCTAAATAATAAATAATCAAGTATGATTGGGGCCAATTTTGATGTCCAGGGATCTAGAATGAAGGGAAGGTTACATGATAGCCTTAGGCTTTTACATAGTGGTGGTTTGCAGTCATGCAGTTGTTGAAGGTGAGATTGGAGGAGGCCGGGAGGGGAGGATTTACCTGAGGTGATGAAAATTACTGTAAATAGGATCAATTTATTGGAGCTAGCTGGAACTAAGCAAGGGTTCCCACTTGACCAAACCTAAATCTGCTCTCACACTTGATGTGTTTGTTCAAATTGCCCAAGCATGATGAGAGTTCTGTCCTACATTTTGGGAAGTGAGATTTAGAAACCAGTACATGTCAATGATGTAGAGAAAAAAAATCATTCACAGTGAGGTGATATAATACTTTAATAGCAGGGAGAAAGGACCAGACATTCTAAAATCCTTCTTAAATGTGTACAGATGAACAAGGAACATGCCGATTAGTTCATATATACATATACATATATTTATTCCTCTTTGTATTTGGAAATCATTTTTCTGATAGCTATTTCCACTGTTTAGAAAACTGTCAAGAATAAGGGAGTAACAAAGAAATATAAATTGCTTAAGCTGATATTGCAATTTTATACTTTGCTCAAACTCTTCACTTACAGAAAAGATCTTAACACCCTTACTCAGACCTATTTGCTTCTACTTTGTCACAAATTTAATAAACTGATTATGTAATTCCATGGTTTATTGCAGACTATAAGTATCAAGGAATAAAAGGTAGGAAAAGGGCATTCCAGCTAGAGGCAGGCATACTGACATCAGATGTCCTTTCTAGATTCCATTTCTGAAAAGGTAAATTATTTCATGAATTGAATTAATGTATGTTTAATAACCTACAGAAACAACCAAAAGCAGTGATATGACCTAAATAAGTCTATTTTAGATCACTTCATGGAGGATCTGCCTCTTTACATCTTGATCATCACGAAAAATGTCAGAATATAATATTTATGGTCATAATGATTAAATTATTTTTACTTTAATCTTTCAGATGTCTCAGAGGTTGTTTGATCAGTCCTGGAAAGTAGTAAAGTTTTTCAAAAATTTCTGATTCTGAGGGATCTGAACAAAAAAGTCAAGTTCTACAATATCATGCCTGAAAGATGAGGTGTCAATATTTGTAGTATTTTATATACATATTTGCATATATGTATGCACAGCTATTTCAGGCAATTTGTCAATATATTTTGTTTAATTTTTTTTCCCAGTGGCTCGTTATTTTAATGTTTTTAATTTCATAATGAACTTGCATGATGTATGACATTCAGATGTGCAAGATTTTCTCTTTTGAATGTTCAATCCTTCAATCCTTGGTGTGCTTATTAGAAGTCTACTCCATCTCATACTCAAGAAAACATACTGGAATTCAAGTAAGAGTAATGACGTTTGAAAGCTAACCTTGAATCTGCTCTCAGCTATTAAAAATATATTATTTGCTAACTTTAATACCTTAACTTTTATTGTTAAATTTCTTGTGACATGTCTATGACTGATTGTAATATGTCAGGAAAACTTGGTTGAGTACTGTGGCTGAGGTGTCAGGAGTTTAGGATTTAAGAAACTTAAATTTTTCCCTTTTGCCAAATTAATCCCCTGGGTTTATTAAATGAGACTCCAAGGGGTCTTTTAGTTTAGACCCTTGATTCCTTACAGGGCATATACCTCCCTAATTAGATTGCACTGGCAAAATGCTTTATTCTTCTCCAGAGAAGAATAATGGAATTATGGAATTGCATAGTACTTATTATGCATCAGAGTTGTGTCCTAGTTTTTTTTTTCCTGCTCTTTCACAATCCTGGTATATTCATGAAAGAATGTAATATACAATGGGTTTTTTTTTTTTTTTTTTTTTTTTTCAGTATCCTGGAATATTGTTATAGGGAGTGATTTGCTAGAAAGGTAAGAAGAAGGAATTAAAGCATCAATAAATTTGTGTTAAACTCACTGCCTTGCTGTATTTGAGGTCTTAACTAGTTTATTTCAGGCCTGGTGTCCCTAAAGTATAGAGGACCCAAGTGAATATATTTTAGAGGCAATGATATTTGGGACAGAAATTTCCAACTCTGGTATTGTGATATACTAGGGAATCCTCAGCCATTTCAAGGAGGACTACAAAATAACTCAAAAGAAAGTGCATTTTTAATTTAATGTAATTAACTAATGCATATCATCAAGCTCCCTTTTCTACAGTGGTGGGATATGACCTAGACTATACTAAGTACCAGGCATTTAAAGACAAATGATTCATAGTGCCAACCCCCCGGGGGCTTGGTCAAGTAAAACAGATCTGCTAAAAATGCAATAAAATGTTATAGGTACTGCTTATAGGGGAGGATTCATGGAAGTGATAGTTCTTGAACTTGAAGTAGGACTTCAGGGGATGACTCCTCTGCTCAGTCAGGATGTAGTCTGGGAGGAACATTGCAGGCTGTCCCTTATGTCTATGTGTATGACTGAATTTTAGAGAAATCTGTACTTTTTAGAAAGGTCCTGGAGGTTTGTAAAAGTGGGGGATAGCATGTCTCATAATATTTTCTCTGTATGACTCATTTCTTTTGACCTACTTTTTAGGGAAGGCACATGTATGTATTTGTATGTGTTTATATATGTTATAAAATACATTAATTATATATTAATATATACATTATGTGTAATTTTGTAACTAAAGCTAATAGAAATGAGGTATATAAAAATTATACTTACCAAAATTTAATTTGCTTTCATGCCAACAAACACTTGGCTCTACTGACAAGCGTTTACTTTCAGAGCCTAAATAGGAAATCCCGAAGAGTCAATACACATGAGGATTTTTTTCTCACAGTAAAAACGAACAATCAGAATAAAAACAGTACCTCTGTTGTAAACATTTAAAAAAGAGTGATTGGTATTTATTTGAATAAGCATTCACCTATTTATTCATTGTTTCTTGTATGCCTACCATGTATAATTCCTTTGCCAAAGACTGTGATAATAAATCAAGGCTTTCAATTCCTTGAGTGCAGGAATAGTTTCTCATTTATTGTTGGGTCTTTGTACTCAGAACAGTACCTGGCAAATGTAGACATTCAATATAGATTTGGTTGTTTGAAGTAACCTATACTATGAAGATGTATGGGAAATGGTCTCTTCATTCCAGGAAGTGGATATAGCCCAACTGAAGACATAGTCAGAAGTAACTGGTAAGTGGTCAGTATAGGGCACGTGCTGTTTATTTGTTCACAATAAATATGTAGTAAGTGTTTGGGAAAATCTGTGGAAAGAGGTTCCAACTGAATGAAACATGATGATACACAAATGGAGATGCTGCCATTCTTCAGTGATAGCTTCAGTTTGTAGGATTACCATGCCAGGAAAACTGCAATGATACTAATTGACATTGGTTTAGGATAGAATTTCTATTACCATACAAGCAGCAGAAAGAACTTTCATTCTCTCAGTTTCTAATGGACCTCTCAAAAAATGAGTCATTTCTCTTTAGTATGTAATGCTTCATGAAGATAGTTTGCATGGCACATAGAATGTTTAGGTGTATTTTCTTAAATGGAATAAATACCTTGGTAGTTTGTGTGTTGGCTGTGTCTTCCTCACTGAATCTGGCAGAGTTGTTGTATAACTGTTGCATTTTGTGTCTGAGATATGGTAAACAGGTTTGGTGGTTTCAGAGAAAAGACTTGGTATTCAGTAAATCCTGGTTTAGATTGTTGCCTTTTAAGATTATAGCATTTCTCTGTCTTGAACGGGCATGTATTATTTTGTGGAGTGATTTAGGAAGCATTTAGCTATACTGTTACTCTTCCATTTGGACCATAGGAGAAATCACAAGAATTGACAACTCCATGGAATTTAACCTGCA
>JAKSZT010054334.1:2728387-2788279 GCA_026826555.1 Tolypeutes matacus
TTCAATATGTGAAAGAGACTTTTCAGCACATCAGCATGTTTTTTAAAACTTATTCTTATGTTTTAATTAGTAAATGTGATATAGCATTTGTATTTCTGAGAAATATAAAGGAGTATAACTTTTTCTGTCCTCATCCTTGATCACAGGTATTTGAGAAGTGTTTGCAGTTGTGCCTTAAAAAAGCTAAGTGTTCTTTGTTCATTTAAAATGTCACTATCCTATCTCATACACTATTTAAAAAAAAAAAAAGCTTTGCCTATTCTGTAATCTCATCTCTTTACATTTACCCCTCTCCTTTCTGCAGCTTAATTTTTGGTCATTGATAGTTATGGCAAAATTTCTGAATTGTAATGGTAGTGTTTTTCCACACCTCCAAACTGTTCCAAATGTATGAGGTGACTTTTAAGTCAGGCAGATTCAGCAGTGGGAAAGTATGGACACTTGCCAGCAGGGGTATCTAGTGCAAATTAAAGAAACCTGGGAATAATCATTGACAAAACTTAGTTTTGCTCTAAAGAGCTCACACAAAAAAGATATTTTCTTCAGCACTAATCAAATAACTGCACATAAAGCTCAACTCTCTAGGGCCTAGAAACCAGGACAAGAGCAACTCCTAATGCAATGCGATTTGTTCATGACCTTCTTAGAAAAGAACATCTCATTTCTCCCTAACGAATGCATTTTCAAATGCATCTTTCCTCACACTCTTTAAGAAATGCATTTTCAAGTGCATCTTTTCCTCACCTCTTCCCTTGGATCATACTGAAGATAATGAATGGGAAGAACCCTGAATGGAGAGGCAGTCAGTACAGCTAGCCTAGTTAAATGACTGACTAAATATTTGTTGAACAGTTTGTATGTATGTGTGCACACTTGTGTGTACACTACCTGAAGGAGTATGGATTTGAACTGAAGTGGACCATATGGAACACAGCTGGTAATATCCACAGAGTTAATACTGGCATAGTAGAAGGACACAGGCTTGAATTAGGTCATGCCCTGGATGCAGTTCTGGGCACCAGAAGATGAGACCCTGGCAGGCATTTCCCCACCACCAAGGAGGAACAATCTGGTCTGGCATCTGGTCCCAAATGGTTGTTAACTATTGAGACTGGGGACATCAGACCTGGTAGAGGCAAGGCTTTCTTTGCCAGGACGTTGGTGCTTGTAACCTCATAGAAAGAGGATGGGGGCATTCTTGCCTTCCTCTATCACCTGGCCTTGAAAATCACTTTTCAGTCCCTTGTGGTCACAAACTCTGAGGACAGGTGCCTCAGAGATACATATGGAGTTGAAGCTCATGTTCAAAGAGAAAAGACTACAGTCTAATTTCAAAAGGTAAATTTTATTTTTCTTTAATATTTGTCAGCCACATTTGTTCCTTGTGCTCCTCAAGGTCACTTCCATTTTTCAAATTCTGGGATTCTGTCTGTTAGGATTCTTCACTTCAAATAGCTGGTAATCCAAATAAAGAAAAGAAAATAAACAAATAAAAAGGCTGAGAAAATTGGGGAAGATTTGTGTGCCTGTTTCACTTTAACCAAGACCAAATAGGATAAGGATAAAACCACACTCCTATTTTTCCCTTCATACTTTCTTCTGGGATTGTTAGAGTTAAAGCCCTACCAAGGTTATCCCAAATCAAGGGCATGTCCCATTGAAAGATATACTGATCCAAAATCCTGGAGCTAGAAGGAAACATTTTATAGGGTAAAAAATAAGTCCTAAGGTGAAGTGATACCTTAGGATCACATGGTGATGTTTTTAGACAGTGAGTGGCTTTGTACTTTTTGTGGGAACTATCCACACAGGGGTGAAAAATTAAAGGTCATGTAACTTTAACAATGTTTTTATCCAGCTGAATTTACTAGACTTAAATATTACTGGTTCAAGAATTACTGAAGTTTAAAGTCTAAACCAAATGCATGATAAAGATTCAAAGAAGATTCTGCTATCATATATGCAGGCAGGGAAGAATCATGATTGCTTTTGTGTGTACCCTTAGAAGCTTGTCATTGTTTAATTCTATAGAATTTCCATTAGTATAATCCCTTTAATTGATAAATATGCAGTTGCTGCATCCATTGTCAATTTGTAATAAACAACACTAATTTTAGTGTACTGCAGAGTGGGTTAAAAAACTGCATTTCCCAGGGCTGGCCAGTGTAGGACGATAGTTTGGTTATTTCAGCTGGTTAAGTGAATGCCTCTACCTAGCTGATAAAAGCACCAGGCTTTGGAAGAGTTCCAGAGTTTCCTGTATGCTTGTAGGAAAACGAGGTAGCACTTCCAGTGTGCCGTGTGTTCAGTGAGTTTGGTGCAGTGCAGCAAGCTTGTATAATAGCACCATGTTACTGCTTGGATCGGCTCATTTCTCTACTTGAAAGAGTGGGAAGTTCTCATTTCTGTGCAAGGGTTTGTGTGTATGTGTGTGTGTATGTGTGTATTATATGAATGTATGCATTTGTGTGGGTGCATGTTTACTCTTCTTTAAATTCCATTAACCAAGTGTCAAGTACATCTGCCATTTACTTACTTAGCAAGGTTACTATTTCTGGTGTCCCTTTTTTATTCAGGTCTTAGAAAATTCCCTTCATTTTTGCTGATACTTTGGGATGCTCTTTTCCAGGGTCTGTTTTTTTTTTTTTTTTCTTCAATAAGAAACTCTTTTGGTTCACATTCACACGTGGATTTTGTATATTTATCATTTCTGCCCTTGGGACCTAATCCAGTCCCATTGTCCCAACATTTTATCTGAATCTAGACACACTTCTTATGAAGGCCAGAATAATAAGTTTCAAAGAGCAGAATCACAGGAATTAGAACTAAGACAAGGACTTGATATTTTGTAGAGCAATTATTTTATTTTATAAACGATGAAATGGAGACATGCAAGTGAAATGACTTGTTCAAGGTCAGTTAAAGCCTAGCTAAAATCTGGGCCTGCTCACTTTTTGTCCAATATTTTTTCTGATGTAATTGTTTTGAATTTTTTAGAATACTATGAGGGGTGAATTGAGTCTCCTCTTGATATAGACTATAAGTTTCCTTACAGCCATGCCTGGTATCTAATAGCTCACTGAAGCTCTTTTAATGCATTTAATTTTCTTGCAAGTTATGAAGAATAAATCAATACACTCAGATAAATTATATTTTATTAATGCTCTTCACATTGATTTGCGCGTAGTAGGTACCCAATAAATGTTTGTTGAATCAATTTTATTATCAGAACTGAAAGAAAAGTGGGAAGATAAATGAAGCTTGTCATTGTTGTTAAATACAAATATTCTGAATAGTCCACTTTGCATATGGGAAGCCCACCATCTGCCAATGGAGAGGATCTCATATATCCTTTGGGAGCAGTCTGGATTGATTCAATTGAATGGAAAGATTTTAACTAAAATATTCCTCTGAGGATTGTTTAGAAAAGGATTCCTGATGTAACTAAATTTCTACTGCCTGTGCTTCTGACTCTAACCTTACTGAGCTTCTCTAGAACACATGGAATGATTAAGAGGACTGTTCCGGAGTCAGTTGCAACCTCAGCTGCAATATTTGTTTGTTGTGTAACACTGAGTGAGTTATTTAGCCTTTCCAAACCCTAGGTTTCTTTTCAGCAAAACGGGGATAATAAAAGTAGCTAATTTAGGGTGCTATTGGGGGCATCTCTGCACTAATGAATAGAAGTACATGGCCTAGCGTGGGGAACACGGTGTGCTCCTGTTATTGCTTGCTTGTATTAGGGAGCTGTTATAAGGATTAAGCAATTACTATCTGTGACCTTGAGCACATTACTCACTTTCTCTGTCTCAATTCCTTCATCTATGAAATGGGGATGATAATAAAAGTTATCTCATAAGGTTGTTGTGAAGATTAATACATGTAAAGCACGTAGAACAGTGCCAATCATTTACTAAGTACTCAACAAATGTTAGTGATTATTACTGTTACATAAAACACTGAGCACAATGACTAATATTTGGTGACTACTCAATAAATAGTAACTCGTTATTATCGTTATTTACTCTTTCTTAATTTTCAGAAGAACTGGTCTATAAAAATATGTGGCATTACTGTAACAACTGTATCAGAATCTTGTATGGAATTTAGTTTTATAAGACCAAATTAAAAGCCTGTTCTTGTAGCTCTGTCTTTAAGTTAAAAATAGAATATGTAGGTATTTAGTTATTATTGCATAACAATTTGCCATAAATTTAGTGGCTTGAAACACCATATATTTATTATCTTATTGTTCTGTAGGTCTGAATTCTGGTACAGGTCTCACTGGGCTAAAATCAAGGCAATAGCTGGCTGCATTCCTTTCTTGGAGGCTCTAAGGGAGGATCTGTTTCCCAATCATTTAGATATTGGTAGAATTCAGTTCCATATGATTGTAGGACTGAGTTCCCATTTCCTTGCTGTCTCTCAGCTGGGGGCCACCCTTAGCTCCTAAAGGCCTCTCTCCAGCCCTTGCACATCTCAGAAACAGCAACAGGGCATCGAATCCTTCTGACTCTGCCTTCACCCTCTGACCAGAAAAGGTTCTTCTCTTATAAGGACTCATGAGATTAGACTGGGCCTACCTGGATAATCCAGGATACTCTAGCTGTTTTGAGGTCCTTAAGGTTAATTTATTTATATCTGCAAAGTCCCTTTTGCCATGTAAGGTAACATAATTGTAGATTCCAGGAAGTAGGATATGAATATCTTTGGGGGGCATTGTTTTGTCTATCACAGTTGGATTAAAAAAAATTCACCATGACCTATCAACTGGAGCAATTGTGGGTAGTTAAAATTAAGTACACCATAAATTCCAAATTTCATTGTTCAAATGGTGAAAATGTCTCAAGGTCTTGCCAGAAGATATGTCAATTTTTCCACATTCTTTTGGTCTCTGGGCCTTTTGAGACAAACCTAGATCTATGATTACTCTTTCAGCAGTATTTCTTGCACGCAGTCTTATTTTAAAGAAGTTTCAGGTTTGTGACTTAGTGTCCACTCTTACCTTTTCAACAGCCAACTCTGCCAGGTGAACTTGTACTTAAAGACCAAGCTCAAAGGCTATTGTCCTTCTCAGATCCTTCTTTTAGTGCTCTTTTCAGTCTCTAGATTTTGATTCTTTTCTTTGTTTTCTCCCTCTATCATGTCTTCCCTCAGTCATGCCATGTCTTCCCTATCCCGTGGTTGTTTATGTACATGCCTGGGTCCCCTGCTGTCCTGTGAGCTCCTCCACAGTAAGGGTTTTTTCTTAACCGCATTACAGCTGCTTGTATCCTTGGTGCCTGATACAGTTCCTGACAGAATTTAAGCAGGCAATGCATGTTGATTATATTCTGGTATGCTGATTAATAGTTGAATATTTGTTTCATCTGCCAAAAGTTATCTATTTACCAAACACAAGATGTAAAACTTGAAACCAGAGGCAGAACCATAAATAGAAAAGTTCTGGTACCCTAGGGGTTTACAGCCTAATTTCTAGGGAAGCATCAATGTGATAAATCTTTGACAAAATGAGTTGTACATCCCTCATGAGGAGATGAAAGCTAAATGTCTTATTGAGGGCAGGGAAGGCCATTGAAATTATTTAACTTTCATCTCCTAAATGCTTCTAAACAGAAGACAAATATTATTTTCAGGTCTTCTGACTTCAATTTTAGATTTTTAACACTATTTTCTTGTGATGATGTGTAATATATCAGAACAATTAAAATATTGGCAATATTAGCTACCTCTAGGTGTACATCATTTCATCTGTTTACTTGAATATCAGAATTTTGACTACAGTTGACAATTTGGGTTTGCTTAAGTTCAGATCTCTGTCCTTAATATTAATCCAAAGAGGATCTTATAACTCAGGCAACAGAAGAATTAGTTGAGAATGACTGAATTCATATATGGAATGACTTTATGTTCAGATTTTGAATTAGTTACCAAAAGAAAATTTACATTTATAATATAAAGTACAATAAATATACAAATATAATTACATTGCCATTCTCATATTAACAACACATTTCAACCTTAAGGAAAATTTTTCTGTCTTGTTCCCTATCTTCAAATGGTCTTTCATAGACAAGGCTTAGCGTTGTCTTTTGTTTTATTTTACTTTATTATTTTTAATTTTATTTTTAAAGAAGTTTTAGATTACAGAAAAGCAACATTGAAGTTATAGGGGATTCCCATATGCCTCTCCCTCTCCCCCTCTCACAATTCCCCCTGTTAATAACATCTTACATGAGTGTGGCACATTTGTTACAATTCATGAACAAATATTAAAGCATTGCTACTAACCATGGTCAATAGTTTACATTATGATTTACACTTTGCACTGTACAATTTTATAGGTTTTGACAAAATGTACACTGGCCTGTATCTGTCATTGAAAAATCATGCAGGACAATTCTATTGCCCTAAAAATGCCCTGTGTTTAGTTTATTCTTCCTTCCCCCTCTCTTTGGAACCTATGTTAACCACTATCTTTATATCAGTGTTAAAAGTTCTTCTGTTACTACAATATCTACTTTGGTCTATGGTTGCACTCCCTGCCTTATGTTTGTTCATTCCTCAGTTTTGAAGATTTGGGCATGATGATGCCTTCCCTGCTTCAGATTGAGAGGGGGATTAGATGTTATGAGACAGATGGGAGGTTTTGCTTGCAGTTGTAGATACTCTTTGCTTTTTGGGATGGGAGTTGTCCATCATCAACATTTTGTTAGTTGTCCTGGGCGAGTCCCATGAACTGGAGAGTAGGTGTTGACTGCAACTGTGCTGAGAGTCAAGGCTCAACTGGCATATGAATAGACCAAAGACTTAAATCTCAGGGACATATAGAGTGTGAATGTGGGCAGGGTTGGTGGTGGTGGTGGGGATTGGGCTATCCATAGAGCTGGGGGGAGGGCTGGAGAAAGGAACAGATGAATTCTGGGGAGGTAGAGGACTATGGTTGAGAATACAATTGTGGGATGTTCTTTTGGCAACTATGGCAGGGGAGGGTCATTGGTGCAGGGTGTCAGTGGTAAGGGGATGTGTAGGGAAGGGTGCACCTGGGTCATGCCTCTGTGAAATAGGAATGTGTTCCTGTGGTCATAGGGTGTTATCTCAGTGGGTAGAGTCCTACACAATAACCAAAAAAAAAAAAAAAAAAAAAAAAAATTAAATTCCCATCCTGGGGAGTCTTGCTACATTCTCTAATAGAGTGGCAAGAATCTCTAGAGTGCCTTTTATTAGGCAGTGCCTAAAAAAAGAAAACAGACCAATATGCCAAGCTCTTGATATTAATGCTTTTACTTATGAACTGTATTCTTGTAAATTGAAACTTAGCCTAATAATATCTATTGCCTAAGAATTACCTCCTGAAAACCTCCTTGTTACTCAATTATGGCCTCTCTCTAAGCCAAACAGTAAATAAACACATGTCCTGGCATGGGACATGACTCCCAGGGATGAGCCTCCCTGGCACTGAGAGATTATTACCAAGTGCCAACCAGTGAAGCACTTGGAAAAGGACCTTGACCAAAGGGGGGAAAAATTAAATGCAAAAGAGTTTTTATGGCTCAGAGATTTCAAAGTGAGTTGGGAGGTCATTCCAGAGGTTATGCTTATTCACATCTCAGGCAGATCTCATAACTGCCACAGTAAACAAAGAAGAGTTTGAGGTCTTCCAGTGAAGCTGTGCGTTTTTCTCTAATTATATTCTGATGCATGGAAGCAGGTATGGGGTAGGCTTGGACAGATAAGTCAAAAGGAGACACAGATAAGGTACAGAAGAGAAGATGATGATGTTGCAAGGAATCCAAGTTGGGTAAGCAAGAGGACAAGAGGAAGATGAAAGGAGCTTTGAATCAAAGCCTTCTGTTTTTCCATTTTATTATTTATCATGATATGCCTCATATATAAATTTATATTTATCTCCACCTCCCCCATTTTCTTGTGAACTCATCTTATTTTTGATGTATCCAACATATTCTGTAGCAGTTTTTTTTCTCCAAAGTAGGAAACCCATAACTGTTAATTGAATTGAGTTTTCATATTTTTCTTAGTCATTATACATCAGTTATATTATGTAAACTTTTATTGAAAGCTCTTTTAGAAATATCAGCTCCATATAATTATGAATAAGGAAATATTCTGCTCCAAAATGCTACTTTTGATTATAGATGTATCAGCAAGGTTGAGGTAAATTAAACTTTTAGCAATATGGTCAATTTTATCAATTTAGTAGATAGATGAAACTAAATATTTCAACAAAGTATTTGGCTTGAATTATTTGATTTTATTATGTACATTTGATCAAATTGACATAACGCTTGCCAATTTTCCATCTTATTTTGAGGAAAGCCTAGAAGATGAAAAAAAAGGCAATTGCCTATTCACTTTGAAAACAACTTCTTGAGAGTGATTATTAATTTGAAAACATATTAAAATTTCACTGTTTGTGTGTGTTTTAGTAGGGTGTTGGTGTGGTCAGAAAGAGAACATGGAATTTTAAAAAAAAGTTATGTCAGGGATCAGTGATTGGAAAAGAGTCACTAAAAATATTTCCTGTATGTGATTGTACCTTATAAAAAACTCTCATTGCTTTCTTGAGGTATAATCATATATAATTCCATTCAACAAATATGTATTAGGTATCTACTATTGTCTGGCATTGCTCTACTTGCTGGCTACAGTCATTAAAACAGACAAGTAGACAAACAAACATGATGCTTCCTAACATGGCATTTAAAATCCAATGATGTTGTAAATTAGAATCATGGTGGAGGTAGAATTAGCAGATTTTTGGTAACTGATTAAACGGGAGACATGAGGAAGAGGGTAATAGAAGATGATAGAGAAGTTTTGACCCCAAGTGACTGAGAGGATGAGCACTCTGTCACTAACTTCACATGTGACATGTACTTATATAAGGAATACAAGAGGTCTGTAACATCTGGGGAAAGGCACTGGTTGGTATGTTGTATAATTTGCCTGAGGGCCTATACAGACATTTGTGTAGAAATGTCCAACAGGAATGTCCAACAGGAACTACGTGAGATTACCAGGGGAAGGTAACATTTAGTGTGAGAAGGAGGCCTAAATTACATATGATGATACTGCAGTTTTCAGGTGCAGAGAAGGAAATATTTGAGAGGATGTGGAAAGGGGTTAGCAACCTGAAGGTAGGTGGGAGAAATGAAGAGTTATGAACCAAGCTTTAAAGAGAAGAATGCTTGTTGTGGCTTCTTTTCTAAAGCAGTCAGTGCTGGTATATTTTGTGTATATAGTTAATTTTCATTTTTGAATATGATTTGTGTGCTCTTCACATAGATTTTAAATTACATTACAATGTAGCAGGAAATAAAAATCTGTTCTAAAATTATGATATCAGTGGTAAAATAGGTAGCTTTAAAAATCAGTGAAATAAAGTTTAATTTCAAACACTTGAAAGATGAAACACATACACAAAAGTATTTTTAAGGATAAGACCATCATGGTTTTAAAGCTTTAGTTTGATTTGAGTGTTTGATTTATGTATTTGGTTTTCTACCTTATGTTCCTAAAATATTACTGAGGAATACTCACATTTTCTGATACCCAAATTGAGGTATTTTCAAAGTCTCACCTTCCCAGGGCCTAGGGAATTTCTGCTGTGCTGTCCAACTCATCTGCTTGCTTCGTTCCTCATGCTTCTTGTCTCAAGGTTAATGCTTGTTGGAAGCAAAAAATGGGAAGGAAACAAAGAACCTTTGCTTGAGACTTGGCACATGGGGCCTCCCATTTCACTCACCCACCATCTGACTTCCTTCCGCTCATACCATTCCAGGCAAACCCCTTACCTAAACTGGGAAAGGTGGCAAATGCCAAAGTCACAGATAAAAATCCAGTAAGCCTCAGCAATTCTTTTCTTGTTTGATTTTTTTCTCCATCTCTTGCCTACTTGCCAGCCTGTTTTTCTGGTATTGTGCTCATAATGAAAATATGGAGAGTCCAGTTAAACCCATGTGCATGCTGAAAATTCTTCAAAGTTTAAAACCTTTAAACTTGCTTGATCCTAAGCAGCATGGATCTACTTTACTGTTTTATACTCACTCCTAATGGTTGTTAGCATCCATTTTGACTCCCTTAGATTTTGCTTCTCATGTGAATTTTTATAAATACTCTATTTTTAAAAAATAGAGCATATTTCAGGTCAAACCACACTAATTTTTAAAGGAACTTTTTTCCCCCAGCAAACAGCTGAATTTGTAAATAACCATTTAATTCCATTCGTTGTATCCTTAGAGCATGTTACTGTTCGTTTGCTTAGAAAATTCTAACAGCTTGGTGCTATTCAACTTTGATTAGAATGAGCTTTCCACTGGTGGAGAGAAACAGCTTTGTCACCTTATTGAGAAAGATAGATTCTGTTGGAAAAGGTAAAGTATGTCTTAGTGATCTTGCTTTCATCCTGAAATAAGAAACATATTCACATCTATTGTAATCCGTCTGGTGCAGAATTTATTACCCAGAAATACAACACATTTATTCAGATCTCATCTTCACTCCTACTTAGAGTTTGTTGAAAATAGAGTAACTTAATTTTGAGTAAATGATATTGTTTTCTCAGACACTGATTTCTTTTTTCTTTAATGTTTTTAATCTCTTTTGTTTTCAGATTTTTTTCCTGCAGCTTTCACTTAGTGTTTTACACTGTTCATCTAAGAAGGCACTTTAGGCAAAGGTAATTAGGCAATTACCCTCGTGTCTAGAGTCCACTGGGGAAAAGATGAC
The DNA here is from genome assembly GCA_026826555.1 of Tolypeutes matacus. Taxonomy (NCBI): domain Eukaryota; kingdom Metazoa; phylum Chordata; class Mammalia; order Cingulata; family Chlamyphoridae; genus Tolypeutes; species Tolypeutes matacus. The sequence continues at coordinate 2,739,137 of JAKSZT010054334.1, forward strand.
AGAATTGCATAATGGGTACATTATAAAACAGTGCAAAATAAAAGCTTGAACTTACCAAATAAATGAAAGACAGCAAAAACCTTATTGTAAAATATTAATACATGAAAGATGGATGTACAAATCACCTTCAATAGAATGTCTTGGTTAGTCGCTTGGGGTCATAGTAATTGGTTAACTGAAAAAAAAGTCAACAAAAAGTCCGTAAAAGACAACAGTCATTAAAATTAATATATGCACATACCTTAAACATTTTATTTTATAATAGATATATAAATGTTCATTCACCAGTACTTTGATATGGAACCATGGTGATTTCTTTGAATATGAGTGAACTGATTGGAGTACCTGCAGAAAGCACACAGGTGATCTCTGATTTCTACTTTTGGTTTCTTTATGTAGAGCAGAAATTGAAGGGTTTGAGCAATCTGAGTGCAGAATCCTTCTAGATTTTTATGACATTTTTCTTCTAATGTTTTATGGCTCTAGAGTACAAATATAATTCAAAGTTTTGTTTTGTTTTTTAGCAATTTGCCTCTATTATGTCTGGCCAAATCATTCAACCTATTTTTTAAAAATAGAAACAACCACCCTTTCTTTGCAATTTTAACTGTGATTTCAAAAATAATTAAATTACATACTTAAAATAAAAATTACAACTTGTTTAAGCAAGATTGGGGGCATGTCTTGGTAGGGATAGAATTCAACTTGCATGAACGGACATGTGAGGGCATCCCACAGAGCAGTTTACCAGGCACCATAGCCAACATTACATGGGCATCAGTCACATTCTTTCTGCAAAATGCAACTCAAAAATAGTTTTGGTTAATTAAATAAAAGGGATGGTTTTTAAATAATTTTTAGTAAATCTTTTAGTTTAGAATAGTTTTAGATTTACATTACAAGTTTCAGAGAGTGAAAAGAGTTCCTGAATACCTTGCATCATTACCCTATAGTTAGCTTCTTAAATTAGTATGGTACTAATTTTTGTCACAACTAATGAACAGTTATTGATATATTATTAACTAACGCCCATGCTTTATTTATTAGTTTGTACCTAATGTCCCTTTTAAGTCCCAGTATCCCATCCAGGATACTGCATTACTTTCACAGTAATTTCTCCTTAGGCTCCCTCTAGGCTGTGACAGTTTTTTTTTTTTTTTTTTGCTTTCCTTGTTTTCAGTTATCTTGACAGTTCTGGGGAGTACTGGTCAAGTGTTTTGTAGACTGTTCCTCAATTTCGGTTTATATGATGTTTTACTCGTGTTTGGACTAGGTTGTTGGTTTTTGGGAGGAAGACCCCAGAGGTAAAATGCCTTTCTCATCACATCATATCAAGGGGATATACTATCAACATGACTTATCACTATTAATGTTGACCTTGAACACCTGGCTGAGGTACAGTAGTCAGGTTTCTCCACACTAAAATTACTCTAAAAACAAACAAACAATAAAAACATCTATGGTTAATTAAGTGATTCTGGTAGGTAGACTACAGGTACAAGAACTGCAGAATTTGTGTTATATTTTTTTACTTAGGATGATTTCCTATACTGAAATGCAAACATGTGCAAAAATCTAAATGCTTTCCAGTATGCTCTCTCCGTGATAGAATTAGGCAGTTAGGCCTTTTTGTGAGGACTTTCTGAATAACTGAAAGAAGTGCTTTTGGTATCATCTTAGCACCACTACTACCACTTTTTCTGTCTCGTTTCATGTCTTTTGAGCTTTCATATGTAACTGAAGGAAAGGTATGCTCCAAAACGTATTTGGTGGCAATGGTTTTGAAGGAAAACGGAGCACTATGGTTGCCTAATTGTGCTTCTACTGTTGCACATTAAATATAGTAAGTACACTTCTGATTAGATTACAGACCTAGTGTGGGTCTTAATCCTTTTACTGGAGGTCTATATAAACAAAGAAGAAGGGATAGAAAGGGAGCGGCCACTTTACCCTGCCATGTGAGGGAGGACTCTAGGATCGCCTCAGCCACAGAAAGGCAGAGAAACCCTGAGAGGCTGAGAGAGAGAGAGACTGGAATCAGCAGAGCAGCCCCAAGCTGAAGCAACAGGCCCAGAGATGCGTCATGTGCCTGATCACTCATAGGTGATCTCAGGGAGAAAGTGAACCTGGAGGGGAAGGCAGAGACCTGGGCAGAAACTGGCCACCATTGTGCCTTGCCACGTGGCTGGAGTCCAGGACTGCCAGCAGCCAACCTTTGGTGAGACAGCATCTCTGATGCTGCCTTGATTTGGAAATTTCCACAGCTTCATAATATTAAGATTTTACCCTAATAAATTACCATTATAAAAGCCAACCCATTTCTGGTGTTTTGCATTGGCAGCTTGTGGCAAACTAAGACATAGACCATTCCTTGGTTCAGTTTTATTTGAATCTGTGGTTAACATTTCTATGGCAATTTAAAAATTTTCTTACTACTCTGGTGAACATTTAGCAAACGTTTACTCCATAATTGCCTTGAGGCATATCAGTGGGTAATCAAGACTAATTATGCACTAAGTCCATTGCCTTCTACAGCAGATCATCTCTAAGATTGAAAGTGATTCTCTGATGGTATAAAGAGATGCTTTGTGTCTTTTACCTAAGGATGTCCCATAATGCAAACCACAATAGTTCATAATCTCATACTTTATAGAAGAAGTTGCACAAAACTCAAGAACCAATCTTTTAATAAAGTACCAGACTCCTACACCATGTCAATCTATTGGAAAACATTTTAATATAGAACATGAAGAGATCTCTAAAATTCAGAGACCATCTGTTATCTTTGCAAACCTAGGAGACACCATGAGGATGTTATACAAACTTCTCTTTACCTAAATTTCTGCAAAAGGGATGTGAAAACGTTTGATTTTAAAATTGAAATTCATTTACCTAAGTGACAGCAGTTTTCTAACTTTTAGGAAGAACAAAAACAGTGTCCTGGACACTTTAAACTTAGTTCTACAGTATCAACAAGAACATAAGATAGCAATTATTCCTTCTAATTGTTCTCAAGATTTTCTCTTCTGTAGCCAAAAAGAGCTTTATTTTTCAATTTCATCTTGTCTGATGATGGAATGCATACATCTATTTCCCTAACATCTCCACCATGTAGAACTTAACTTTGACCTGCTGAATGATGTAAATAGCTTACTGACCATTCTGGCATTATTTTGTTGTTCCTGTGTTGTTGTCTTGCTTCTCTACCCATTGTTAGGGTATTTACCTTGACTGATAAAGTAGTATGAAGCAGCATGTTCTAGAGAGAAGCAGCATGGCACTGTTAAAACATTTTTTGGAGGGGAAATTATAATATTTGGCTTTGTCACTTCTTAGTCTGTGACCCTGGGCAAGAATATAACCTTTGCCTCTCAGTTTCCTGCAGGGGAACGAGGGAATAATTATAACTGCCTTACCTACCTCCAGAAGGGTGGGTTTAGGATCCAGTGCATAATAGTTGTATGAATGTATTATAAATCACAAGTACTGTACAGGTGAAAGGAGAGGAATTGATAGTTGCTATGGGGCAAGGAAAGTCTACGGGGATCCTTTTTATCTACACCACACACTGCTAGGTGTCATAGTGCAAGGGATGGTGAAGATCTGCATTGTTCTCAAAAAGTGGATATGAGGACCAGAGGAGAGAGTGAATTTGTTGATGCTGTTGAGAACATCTTAATTCCCAAAGTTTAGACCACAAATGCATTTCAGTGACAGTGGAAACCATGAGAAGTACAATTAACTGTTTAATGAATGCCTGATGACAATAATCATGATGATTAAAAGCACACTCTAGAAATGAGGAGGTTGAACAAGATGATTTTTAGGGTTCTTTCTGGTCTAAACTCTTATGGATAGCCAACTTAATGTAGTCAAATCAATTACTTAAGTGAAAGCAATCCATAGACTGGTGGGGAAAACAAAACAAATAAAATTAGATACTTTAAAATATTTTGAGTAATAATGTGCACACATTTAAATCCCCTCAACTTTCACGATGAGAACACTTACACAGACCTTACTCTGTGCCAGATATTGTTCTAAGTGATTATGCTAGCTCATTTAATCCTCCTAACAACCTTAGGAGATAGATAAGGAAACTAAGGCACAGAGTGAAGAAATGATTTGACCAAGGTCATACAGCTAGTCAAGGAGCCAGGATTTGGACAAAGACAGTCATATTATAAATACTAAAAATATATATTAGGAAGATGTCACTAATAGAATCAGAATTCCATTAGTGGTTATGGCAATTTGAAATAAAAAAGGAGGGGGAACAAACACACAAATTAACAACCTACTAAATATTCCACTATTCAAATATAAGTGACAAAATACAAGACAAGGGAATGCCCAGGGATTTAAGGAGTGTCTTTGGAATCCATAGTTCAAATTTATTTCTTTTTAAAGTTAGTATTAGATAATTCACTGTTATTATTTAAACTTTTACTTATTTTTTAGTAAGACAATTCCAATAGTTACCCTGACCATATTCAGGAGATTTTTGTTTTGTTTTATTTTAAAATCTGATTTTGGAAAAAGATCAATGGAAAACAAAGATTAAATGGTGAAGAAAGGGCTATTATTTTATGAAAATTAAATTTTTAAAAAATGAATAAATATATTTGATCAAATCTGAGTAAATATGTTTTCTCATTGACTTAAGTACTTTGTTTTATCAGATCATTCATAGGTTTATACCATAACATTTTAACTAAATAACCCATTTGTGTTAGGATTGCATAAAAATTACTATGTCCTATGAGTCAATGATTTTTTCCTTTTGTGAATTTTTTTTTTGTTGTTGTTTATTTTGGATTTTTATTGATTTGTGGGTGTTTTAAAAACATATTTGTGGCTTCTACGTCTACATTTCTCTTCGTGAAAACTCATGAACAATTGCTGTACCTATGACAGGTTGCATGATTTTCCCCCCTGTGTGCTCAATTTGTGTATTATTGTATCATATGACATTTTGAATCAAGTGCTGCTAGTACCAAGCTGCTATCAACAGCTGATGCCAAAAATATTCATTATAACACTTCTCATCATGCAAGCGAGAGCACTTCAAATCACAGAGATTTCCAACCATTGTTCTTTTCTTTTTACATTTTATACAGCAAAAAGAAAGCAAAACAAAAGGGGATTTATTAGAAAATAATGCCTTGGTAAAATGTTGCAAAACACCATGTTCCATGCTTTGTGAAGGTCTTGTGAATTAAGTAGCACATTTTAGATAATATCTGAGGCCTTTCCCCACCCCCCTTTCTTTTCTCTTTTTTTCCCCAAATGTTTTCCAAGTGGCACCTATTTTCAGTCTCTGATTAAGGTGCTGACTATTTACACATCTGGAAATAAGCAATACTCTTAGCAGAACATGAAATTATATGTACGTATGCTTCAAGAGATAGCCCCTTCAGGTTAATGCTGTTGAGGGCAAATACGCTACCCATGGTAGCAGCAAGGAAAATGAAAGACTTTATTCTCTAAAAGCAGACGATTAAAAGGCAAATCAATAAGTAAGGTTTGTCATTTTCTAATACTGAGAGTGCTGCGCCTGCAACTAGCAGCAACTTTTCCTATGAAGTAATTCATTTTACACAGTGAGCACTGAGACTTGGAAATCAGCTGACAAGATGCGACAAAATGTATGGTAAGGAAAAGAGCACCTCCAGTGGCCATTTTGGAAACCTGCCCTCTCTCTATCCCCATCTTTTCTGGGGAAGAAACATAGAGCCTTGATTGGGGAAGGGAGGGTATAGGGGGTAGTACAAAGGATGGAAAGAGGGGTTTGCATGGGGGTTGCACTTTGTTGATTTTTACCCCTCCTGCCTGAAGAACTGGGGGTTGATAATCTTGGTTCCCTTCTTCACTGACCCCTTCATGGACAGACCGGGAGCAAAGGGCTGGAGTTGGGCAGTGATTTTTCATCTCCGCTCTGTGAATACATACCAAGTGCTGCTTAGATCTGTGGTTTCTGCATGAAGTGTGATGACCTCTGTCTAACAGAGAAGGCCGTATACCGTGCATGTTAACTAGGAAGGAATCAGGGCCAGACTATGAGGTACTGCATTCAAAAGGGATGCCCCAAATACCCCTTGGCTTTCACTGCTGCCTTCTCCCCCTCTACCTGCCCTGCTGTCTCTACGGGCTGGCTCCATATTATTAGGAAGTGCTTTCTTATAGAGATATTTCTCATTGTGCTGAGGCGCAAGCCCATTATTGTGAGTGGAAGTGATTTCTTTTGTCTTGGGTGTAATGTTTTGCGAACTTTAGACTTTAGAAATCACAAAGTCTTATCAAAGCCTTAAAGGAAAAGCTAATAATTCATGTTTATTTGGCACTTAGTAGGCGTCTGACACTGTAGTAAATGCTTTTTAAATGAAAGCTCAGAACACACCTATGTGCATGTAAAATGTCATTTTAAAAGATAGTATTCTAATTTTACCTGTGTTTAGGATATTGCTGTCACATTCTCCTATTGCCTGAAATTCTGGAAGATAATATCCTAAAAGACTTATTCTTATGAAGAAAATACATTTAAATCCCCTGCTTTGAAAATGCTTTGGAATTTCCACATTTAATTGCTCTAGAGCATATATTAGGAAATGTTTGGCAGATAAACTCAAACTTCCTGAGATTTTTTTTTGACAGTTCAAAAGTAGTTCATTTATTAACAGCAGCAATAATGCCCCACAAAACCGAGACCTTCATTAAAGGAATTTATCAAGCTATTTAAAAAAATCTATTAGCAAATTTCTGGTGTGATGAAAGACAAGAAATTGGGAAGGCTGGTTTAGGTATTTACCATTGATTCGTGTAAAATAATTAAATTCAAGCCAGAAGAGCTATGCTGTCATAGTCAGCTGGCCATCCCATAGCACTGGGGATTGGGTGAGGAGGAGTTGGTGTCACAGACAAGGTTGGCTCTTACACAGAAAATTGTAGAGTCAGCATTAATGTGCTGACTCATTGCAGCAATTCGGAAGCATTTCTATCCTTTTTAAAATGCTTCCAAGGTTTTGTATATGAAGAAGGCCAAGTGGATATCACATGGGGCAAGCAGGAGTAGCACGTAAGGTTCTACAGTCCCATTTGTGGTGGTTGAAACCAGAGCCTTTGAGGGAGCAGAGCTGACCTTCAGACATCTTCCTGGGGACCTATTGAATCCTTTCAGGGACAGGATGCTGGTTTCTGAGCATCTTCTGGTCTGTCGTGCCACCTTCAATCCTAGGATCCCATTTTATTCAGATTAAATCCTTGAAATTCTTCCTTAGAGTTTCCCCAATATAGCTTACTATCATGTGGGGTCTCTCAGCTTGCTGGATGGTGATTATCTGGTCCTATAATATCTTATTTGCTACTCTATTTTAATTTACTTACTTTGGTGAATAGATAACAAATACTTGATATAGGGAAGAAATGAGCTGCCTTACGCTTCTCTTAGTACCACCGTGAAATCCTCCACAGCTTTCTTTCCCAAACTTTCGGTTACGTTAGCAAGTTCCTCTCTCTAGGTTCCTCAGAGAACTCTAGGTACAGTTTCTGTACTTTGAAAATAGGATCAAGTCCAGTGTATAAAATGACCAGGGTGGTATTAGTAAAGAAAATTTCAAAAGAAGATAATGCTTATTTTTGACTTTGAAATGATGGTTCATGTAGGACTGTAGATAATTCATACAGGTCTTTGGAATTAGTTGGTAATTAAATAATCTGAACAGTTTGTCCCTGGGAAGTTAAAGAATTAATCTATATGGGTAATAATTTTGAGCAACAGTGTCTAAACGCTTATATAGCCACATACATGAAAATAGGCAGCTTATTGCTTATAAAATACTATTGTTCAATTTCGGTGCTCTCTCTGTTTTGATTTTTGTTTCTATATGAAAGTAATACAAAGTGAAAAATAATAGCCTTGTTTTCCAAAATATTACTTGTTATAGAACTTATATTTGATTTTTTGCAGCATTGTATGTTCCACTAAAGGATATTTTCAAACTTTAGAGGTTTGCATAAGTCCACTGTGCAGGGCCAGCAAATACAGGGTTATTCTTTGCTGTTGATACGTCATCTCTAGGGCACAGTAACTATGGCAAGGGCTGGTGACAATTCTGCAGGGTGAAGATAACTATGTTATTTAAAGGAAGGATTGTGGAGATAAAAGGTGATAAAACTGTTGGCTCCTCTGCCTGGGATGACCCTTGGATATAGTTCAGAGTTACCCTCTTACTCACTCCAGACATAAGTTCAAGTCTTGAATATGCATAAGGGACACAATGATATATTGAGGCCTGGGCTTAAGTACAGTACGAGAATTTAATAGAAAAATTGTTAGTTGGTGCCAGGACAAAGTACAGCAGGTCTAAAGAACCAAAGATGAGATTTTACTTCATCTTTGCCCTTAATAGCTGTTGACTTACTACATTCAGAGGCTGGGCTGGGACAGTGAAGGCAGTGACAATTTTAATAAGGTGTTTTGTGGGTTATTACCATTCTACCTATTTAATGGTGCATCTCTCTGGCAATTTAGTCACTTTCTAAATATTCTGAACTTAATAGAAGAAATGCCTTACCCCCTTTTAGGCCAGCACATTTTAGCCTCACTAGAGTCTTAGAAAAAGAGAGGAAAGGATACCAACAAATTCACTCCCACGTAAAAAAGCTAACCATGGGGTTGAGAACCATAAATTCCTTATCAGTGACTCTTCCAATAATATGTGCTGAACACCTGCAATGTACAGTGCCCCGTGCAGGGCCTGAACCTATTCTGGCAAATGGAAGATGATACAGGACCTGTTCTTACAGGATTTGTGGTCTAACGCAGGGGACAGCAAACGATGGCTGGTGGGCCAAGTCCACCACAATGAAGATTCAAAAAAATCAAAAGAAGACTGTTTTGGGACACATGAAAATGATATGCAATTCAAAATGAGATGTATGGACACTGAAAGTTTTATCAGAGCAAGGCCACACACATTCATTTATGAACTATTTATGCCTATTTTCATGCTACAAGGACAGTTAGTTGAATAGCTGCATCAGAGAGCATATGGTCCGTGAAGCCTAAAATATTTAATATGTGTACCGTTACCAAAAGAAGTTTGCCAGTGGATTTACTGATGGGTTAGAAAGACATTAAACAGATGACCACACTGTTAAAATTATACATGTGAGTGCTGGGAAAGAATGGTGTATAGATATGTGGAGGTATATAATGGGGGCAGGAATGTAATAATGGTAAACAGATTCATGGTGGCTTTAATTTCGTCATCACTTTTTTGTTTAATTGGTTACAGTGTATGCAGAAGATCCCACTCAAGGAGTGATGTACAAACTGTAATTGGTAAGGTTAATTCTAGTGACACTAAATGTCAAGGAGTCTGTGACTGAATCCCTGCCTTTCTGGCGTAGAGACAAAGGGGCTGGAAATAAGTTTAATAGCGTAATGTAGCACTCAAGCTCTCATTGGCTAACCTTGGCCCTTATCAGTACTGCAAATGGGGAAAAAAATGAAAACTGACAAATTCACAGAGTATAGAGACAAATGTAGAAGGACACAAACTTTTTTTTAAATTGTAGAAGTTGTGGGTGGAAGGCTACAAACTTTGAAAAATGAGAGAAAATACCACCTCTACATATATACAAAATGGTAGAACTTAATTTTGCTCTATAAATAAGAAAAAACTGCTTATTTTTGTGTTATTAGGTGACTGCATTTATGAGAAAAATACTTTTCTTCTGAGAGAATCAAAATATTTACTTTTGTTTTATTTTAATTCTTTAAATATTGTTATGGAATAGTAAAAAATCACTTAGTCTGCATATCACATTAATACATAGCTGGACCTCTGAACCAGTTTTCCTCTTAATTATTGAGAATAAGAGACTATGTGAGAATAGAGCTCTCTACTTAATTGTGGCAGAAATTGTTTCATGAGTTTGCTATAGGCTTTAAGTTGCAATCTTACATGAACAGAAACCATTTTTTTTAGTCTTTCCCAGTTTATAATTGTGAGAAATAAAAGGCTAGGTAAAATAATATCATTGTTTCTAAGTAGTATTGATATAAAATAAAATGTCAGGATAATGTGTGAGAGCCTTTGGATTTTTAGATTCTTAGATTCATCTTCAAAGACTATTATATTCTCAGATGCAAGTTTTTCTTCACCCATTTTCAAAAGATTTTAGTTCATTTGTGTAGTTTCAAAAGATTCTCATTTATTTATTGATCAAACAATTATTGAGTGCCTACTGTGTGTCAGGTACCGCACCTGAAGCTTTGAAATAACAAGACGATTTAAAAGAATTCTTATAGTGCTCAAGTAAAAATCGAGACTCCAGTTGCCAAAAAATCATTCTCCCAAAGATAAGATTTTGTAAATGGGATGAGTGGTTTAATTGGAAAGTAAAGGGAGTGATATATTTTTGCAAAATAAAATAATAATTTTATAAGCTGTTGATCTCTAAATGTTCATTCAATGTATTTTCATTGTGTCTTCTTGAGCCATTTATATTAAAAGCAAGACTTTTAAAAAATTAAATATTCAGTATTAAAATTTTGATCGACAGGTATTTTCTCATTACAGAAATTTAAAATCTTATGTGATCTGCTCTATTGTCTTTCTGGTCTGAAATTGAAATAAAACATAAGTAGAAAGCATTTTGGGAAGGAGAAGGAAAAAAAGGCATGGCATCACAAAAAATGACAAAAAAAATTGACATGCCTACCTTTAAACAGTTTCTATGAATCAAAGGTTATATACAAAATAATATCATAAACTAAGGTGGCTTGGATATTTAGGCTCTAGTCATATTTCACTTCAAGTTCTTAGTCTAACACCAGACACAAAATGTGCAAACATGCTGTGTACATGTACAACATTTCCAGAAAGTTCAATGTAAAACCAAAACATTTTTGTGAGGGATTTGGTAGCCTGAGTTACAAGCACCTTCCCAATTGCTACGACTATTAAAACTAAAATTTCTCAACTATTTTCTACTGTGTGTCAGAGAGAGGGAAAGCTGACAAGGGTCAAACGGGTCATAATATGTCCTTACCAGGTCCCAGGGAAGGAAGGGAATGCTTGCTTTCTTTAGAAATGGAGCCCAGGGAACATGTTCATGGTGTAGTTTCTGTGCAATTCCACAAAGTGTCTTAGATACAAATTGTCATATATTATTCATTTTAAATAGCAAGTACATGATCAATTCCTGACTCAACAATGAAGTGATTAATCAATCAATAAAGATTTATTGAGCACTTTTTGTGGACCACAAATGGATTGATGGAAAAAGTAGTATAACATCAATTATTACATTCATTGACACATTCATTTAGTAAATATCCATTAGGTACTTTAGATGAGTAAAACACCATTGTGACCATGATGCGTGATAGAGGGAAGTAATACTACATGGTCCTTGCCTCAGAGAATTCCCAGGAGAGAGATACAGAAAAACAAAACAGTTCAATGACATATGTGACTGAGTGCAAGAAGAGGGTACAGATAATAAATACTGTGGCTATTTATGACATTAAAGAAAAGAGGGATTTTATGGAAGAGTTCCTGTGTCATGGGGAAACATGGGGAAGCTTGAAATTTCTTTCAAGGGAGGGCAGTTGAGTGGTGGTGGGGAGAATGGAGTAAGGAAATGTGGTGTTGAGTAATATTTTTAAATGCTCATAATGCATCCAGAAGAGGGTGTCCACACATCTGGCAAGAATATGCAATGATTGTCTAGCATCCAGGTCCCTTAAGTTAAAAACCTCCATTGATGAGCTACTTAACTCCATCTATGAGGTTTCCCTGTGCTAAACAGTAAGACTAATTTTGTCCTCCCTCAGGGAATATTTTAGGAATCCCAGGCTAATGGTTCAGGGACATATAATCAGGTTAGTTTTCCTTCTTTCTGATTCTGCTTTGCTCTTGAACCCTTCTCCCCATTCCCTATTATCAATCCCCTACCTTGAATTACAATGCCCGCAACTATGACACACAATTTACCTTGAACTGCCTGCCTTGGCTTCACATCCTGTGTTACCAGCTGTTGTAACCCAGGACAAATTACTTAACCACTCTTTGTCTCAACTCTTTCATTTATAAAATGGTAGTAACCCAATAGTTCCTACCTCTTAGGAATTTGTTAAGTGTTTAGAATATTTAGAACAATGCCTGGAACTTAGTAAATGCTATGAAAATGTAGCTAATATTTTGGCTAGTTCACAAAGATCTGTCTTATTCATTCATTGACTAAATCCAGGTCTAAAGGAGTGACGAGTCTACGAGGGAGAATAATGAATATTGGAACACAGTGGGCTTTCAAACAACTGGCTAACATAATAGAGAAAAATTCACAGTGAAGATTGTGTTACTTTATTGTTAGTGTAACCTTCCTGGTTATTTGAGACCCAGGTTTATTGTTGATATGATATCAAGGCCAACTATTGTTTATCCCAATAGTAATCAGTTACTCTTGCTTCTGGAAATGTGTGCATAGAAACCATTGCAAGACAGTTTCTTTTCTTTTTTTTTTTTTTTTAAGATTTTATTTTTATTTATTCATTTATCCCCCTCTTGCTGCTTGTGCTTGCTGGGTCAGCTAACCACGCCGTGCGGGCGGGCTTGCCTTTACCAGGAGGCCCTGGGAACCGAACCCGGGGCCTCCCATATGGTAAACGGGAGCCCTACTGATTGAGCCACAGCCGCTTCCCAACAGTTTATTTTCTATACTTTTTATTATCTCTAGAAAAATAGTTACCACAAATATATTCCATATAATACACAGATAGAATCCAGAAGTTCTTCTTAATGAAGTAATGAAGTCCCTCTTGAAGCAGTGAATTTAGCCCAAAGAACAGCATTAATCTGGGTACCAAGAACCTTCACTAAGTCACCAAAGGAACCACTATGGAGTTCTGAATATTATCATTTGTTCTAAGAAAAATTTCCTCTGGCATCAGGAAGGTATAAGTAGTTGGTTTCCTGTGTAACTATACTTTCTGAGTGAAAAAAATATTCAATCATATGCTCTTCCAGGATTCATTTGTTCTTTATTTATTTTTTTATTCCTTTGGTGACTCTGACCCCTAAAATTTTTCAAAATATGTAATATATGCAACTTGAACAAAGTGGTGAGAAAGAGAGAGAGAGAAAGAGAGCAAGAGCGTGTTAAAGACCTAACAATTGACGCTTGCAGTTAGAAACAATGGTTCTATTACTCAGTGTCAGTGATATAAGCGATATCATTAAGAAAAATTAAGTAAGATTATTTTCATTAAAATCATGTAAGCATTTGTGGTTGAAATGCCTACTGAAATGCTTTAATTTTGTTTCTATTATTTTATAGCAAACTCACAAAACTCAGACATTTTTCTGTACTTGTAATCGATTTAAGAGAATTGTATTTAAACTAAAAAAGTCACACTAAAATTAACATAGAAACTTAATTTCTTAAAAATTTAGAGTAAAAAAGTATAAATATTGTATGATCTCACTGATATGAAATAATTAGAATAAGTAAACTCATAGAGTCAGAATCTAGACTATGGGTTACTAGGGGACAGGGAAGGTGTAGGGAAAAGTGAGTTAAGCCTTAAAATATACAGAGCTTCTATTTGGGTCGATGGAAAGTTCTGGTAATGGATGGTGGTGGTGATAGCATAACATTGTGAACATGATTAGCAGCTCTGAGTTATATGTGGTTAAAAAGGGAAATTTTAGGTTGTATATATGTTACATGTTACTAGAATAAATTTTTTTTAAAAATCCATGGAACTGCACAAAACAAACAGTGAATCCTAAGTTAAATCATGGACTATAGTTAATAGTACAATAATAAAAACGCTTTCAACAACTGAAACAAATTTACCATACTAATGCAAGGTGTTAATGATAGGATGGTATATGGGAGTCCTCTATTTTATGCATGATTTTTCTGTAAACATACAACTTCTCTATTAAAAAATTTAAAAATCATAGAGTATGGTCTGATTCTGTTATTTTTTAAATGAGGAAATTGTAGTGAGAGATTTTTACACCATTTATCCTCTATTGTTTGCATGTTTATGCAAAGGTTAAACATGAGCCAAAGTATAGTTTCCTAATAGATTTTTCTTAGAACTTTGTCATATTTATCCTCATTAAGTTCTGCCTTATTTGGCCTTCAATCCTCAGTCTCCTTGGACAGCACATTTTATTGAGGACTTAATTCATATAGAGTCCTTCATGATGGGCAGTGACTAGATCAAGTCGATCATTTGAAACTTTTTTGATGTTTTTGTTTTTGCAAAAAAGTTGAGATTTGAAGACTCGCCAGGTGTGCTATCTGAAATAGCGATAGGAGGATTAGCAAGATTGGGATGCATGTAAGATCTGTGTCCTAGACTTTGAGATGATACCAAAGGTATCACCTTATGCTAGAGAACTGCCTTTTTTGGAAGAGAATAAAAAGCACACATTTATCAGTGTTTCCTGAAGCAATAGTGCCAATACTGTTTTTGCAATACTCCTCCACCCTCATTATTTTTTATCATAGATTCATAGAATATAAAAGGTAATGTAGTTATACTACTCACGTTTTGCGGTGAAAGTAGGTGCCAACAATTATTGACTACCTACTCATGCTGGCACTTTAGAATTATATTTAAACCACATGACAATATTGCAATGTGCCGACATTATCTTCCTTTTAAAGAGGAAAAACCAAGGCTTGGGAAGGTTAACTGACCTACCTAAGATTACACAGCTAGTGTCTGGCAGACTTGAATTTAATGATTAGGGAATGAAATACATTACTTAATGTTATTTAACTTCTCCCTTATAAATATATACATTAGAGAAAAATACTTTTCAATGTAAAAGGGTTGAAGTGGATAATGAGTTCAAGGAAATATTTTAATGTAAGACTTTGAAATACTTATTTAAAAATGCCTTAATAAAGGAATTTTTTAGGAATGTTTGGAATCTTTGCTAAATCTGAAAAATTTGGAAAAAATAAATCTGATGGAAAAGCGTTGTTTTTCACTGTAAACTTTTGGAGGCATTTGATAATATTGGTAAAGCACTTCCTTCTAGTTCACTTGATATGAGTCTTCCAAAATTTTATTCACATTAATCAGGTCTTTAGGCCAACATGTCCCAAAATGTGTTCTGCAGCTATTGTAGCAGAGAGTACTCCTCTTCTCTACTATTTTCTCCACTATTTACTATCCTCTTCTTTTATATTAGTAGAGGTTTTAGTGAGCACATGGTTGTGTCTTTAAAGGCTGCATTTCCCAGTTTCCCTTGCAGCTAGCTGTGGTCATGTGATTAAGCCATGACCAAGGGGGTATGAGGGAAAATAGTCTGAAAAGTTCTCAGGGCATCTGCTTAAAACAGAAGGTGCAGTTGGTCCTCCTGTCCTCTCCACTGGATGGAACGTGAATTTGATGGCAGGACCCAGAATAGTCATCTTAGAACATGGAATGGAAGTTGCCTGTTGAGGACCACAGAGCAAGAAGATAGAAGGAGCCTAGTCCCGCACAGCTTAGAGCCATCATGCGTGGATACTTTGGACGGCTTATGTTCTCTCAGCAAACGAGGTAAACTTCTGTCTGGTTGAAGCCATCCCCACTTTGTTACATCAGGCAAGTTGCACAGTAACCTTTTCATATATTAATAAATATAAGAGTCAAGTCCAAGATGGAGTGACTAGTTTTATGATAAGGTTGTGGTCCATAGTCAGGTGCTGAGGAATGGAGGAAAGGGCTTGGAAGTAAGGCAGATGGGCAGTTTTAACAATTAGGAGGTCGTTGGTTACCACGGCTGGAGTGGAGTCAGGTCAGGAGAGCAATTTGCTGTGTGTGTGTGTGTGGCTTGAGTGTGTGTGATTTGGTTGCTCTGGTTTAAAGAGGGAAATGAGTCAGGGCCAGAACATGGTACGAGTTAAACCATTCACATGCTCCCCATGCTGGGCGGCTGTCTGAAGTTTTCAGGAAGATAGCCACTCCTGCCTCCTTTTCACTGGGCATCCTTAATTTCATGAAAGTGTTCAAAGAACAATTGCAGGCACCTTACTGTCTTCTGAGACAGCTCTCAGACCTGCATCCAGAAAACTGTTTTGATGCTTCTATTTTATTTTATAACCAGTAAAAGGAATATCTTACTTTTCATCAAAACAATGGCTGACTTCAGTTAGAATGCTTTTAAAATTATTTTATGTTTACATTTGTGAAAATACTATTCCTCAATGCTTGAGCATTTGGGAAAAAAAGAAAGTGGTAACAGAAATAGATGAAATTTAGATCCATTTCCTCAGGCACCCTGTTCCTTTTATGCATGTAAAATGGGAATAGCGTCTGTTCATTCATGTAACTGTTGCTAGGTCTCTTTGAAATTTACATCAAGTCGACTCAAATACTCTATTGCATGTCCTGTGGGAAGCCCAATGTCCATTCCACCATTTCAGGGACACACTACCCCATGATCACCCAGATCTGATTTTATATTCCCACCGGGCTCTAGCTTTCATTTTTATCTCACCTCCTCGAGCTGTGCTTGTTTCTCTGTCCCTGGCAGACCCAGAAGTGAAACCCCAAACACCATTCAAACAAGGCAGTGGTGTGTATAGTGGCTTTACTGAAGTTTACAGTGAGTAAGGCATTTACATTGCAGACCCAAGCACTAAGTCAGTTAATAACTGAACGTTTTGGCTTCTCTGTTGCTTGGAACTTTTTTACTGACCTCCTTTTTCAGGACCAAGTGTGCTATTATGTTGCTGTCCACCGACCCCTCAACTCTTACCAATGACTTATTCTCTCTCCTCTCTTCATGCCTACTGCAGCCTCCAGATTCTATTAACCTCTCATGGAGCTGTCAAGACATCACTTGGTTTTATTGTGTCCACATAAAACATTCCCTCGGGTTACCCTTCCCTGCTTAACACAGCCTATCCAGGTGTGACAGTTTGATATAGGTATGAATTCCAAAAATAGATATTAGATTATGCTTGTAAACTGGTCTGTTCCTCTGGGCGTGATTAAGTTATGATTAGGGCTTTGACTGGGCCATGTCAGTAGGACATTGAGTCCTTGCCGCTTTGTGGGAGGTGACTCAGAGATAAAAACTACATGGTAGAGTAGAGGAGTTAGTTGGACTTTTGATGTTGAAGTTTTGAGTTAGAGTTCTGATGCTGAGCCTGGGAAGTGAACACACAGGAAAAGAACACAGAGGAATAGAGACAGCTCTTAGACATGGCAGAAGGCCCGGGGAGACAGAGCTGTTCGCCTGAGAGTCTACAGCTGTTCTTGTGGAGACAGGTAAAGCCTAGAGAGCCTCATAGTCTACAGCTGACCTTGTGGACATAGCAGAGCAGCTGAGCCCGGAGAAAGGCAAGCCCCGGGGAGAGGAACCCAGGAAGCCTGAACCCTCGCAGACGTCGGCAGCCATCTTGCTCCAACACATGGCAATAGATTTTGGTGAGGGAAGAAACTTATGCTTTATGGCCTGGTAACTGTAAGCCTCTACCCCAAATAAATACCCTTTATAAAAGCCAACAGATTTCTGGTATTTTGTATCAGCACCCCTTTGGATGACTAATACACCAGGTATTTTCCTAAACAAATACAGTTTTGTCCCTTAGGGGAACTCTGGAGCCGCTGTTAAAATGACATTTTTTCAAACCTCTAGATAATTTTTAAAAGGTAAATATGTTATTTATTCTTCACTTGCTGACATATCTCTGTAATGCTGTAGTAATTGCATATTTTTCTGCAGTATGTGGTCTGAATAGGGACTGTTATTTGAACAGAGTGAATAAAGGAAGTAATTATTATTTAATATGTACAGAGCTGCATCCACAATACTCTTAAATGGTCCTTGTAATTATTATTTAGCAAGTATAGAGATTCTTCTCTCATATATTAAATCATGCGTAGACTGCAACTTGAGGTCTGGTTCCTGAGCAGCGTGTCCCTGAGGCTATCTTTTCAGTAAGATACACTAGAAAGAGTAAACATAAAATCTGGGAGAAGACTTATGGCATCCTGTGGATTCAGCAGGGAGAAGGGATGGCTGGACATTTTTCAGGGAAGACTTGGTACATCTCAAATAGAGTTCCCAAAAGATTTTTTATATTATGAACAAGATGTTATTAGTTATAAAACTTAGCTTATATAAAAGCTTAGCCTTTTAGACTGTGTTGTTTTCAAGAAGGGTTTTATTTTTCATTTAATTTTTGAGGGTGAAAAGCAGAGGAGAGAAAAAATAACAATATATTTTAGGCACTGTGCCGGGGACTTTATTTGTGTTATTTTATTTAATCTTCACCAGGAGATAGGCAAACAGCCCTATTTTCAGATTAGAAATGTAGGACTAAGAGAGTTCTGTGGCCACATCTTCAAAGTGGTAAAGCTAGGAATTCAGCTCAGGTTGGACTATAGTCACCATGTTTGTTCAGAATATGGAAGTAGAAATTCTCCATTATTCACTCCTTGAACTTACGGCTTTGTATTTTCATTTTTTCCTTAGAAAAATATGAGCACAGCACTGTGTAATTCCACAACAGGAGGAATAAGACAGATGTCATTTGCAGGGAGAATAAAGTCATTTCAATCAAGGAATTGAGTCACTATGACTATTTTCCTTTGCATGTTTTTTTTCTTCTTTAACTGTTCATTATGCAAATATATCAGTATTCTTGTTCTTAAGTGCTATTTCTTAAACTGGGAATTGTATTAAGATAGCTTTCCTAATAAGCATGTGCTCTTGTTCTTTGGAAAGACAGTATACCTTAAGTGGTTCAGAGCAGGGCTCGTGGAACCAGAATGCCTGGGTTCAAATCCCTGATCTGCCCCATATTAGCTGTGTGATCTTAGGCAAGTTAAAAAGAGTTCTCTCCGAGGCTTGGTTTCCACATCATTTTTACAGATGAAAAAAGATAATGGTACTATCTCATAAGGTTATTGTGAAGTTTAAAAAGTGTAAATATAAGGAAAATGTTTACAGCAATCCCTGACGTAATAGAACTTGATGAGGAGCAATAGACAATAATCATAAAGGCATTGATAAGTCATAGTTGGAACACTAACAGGAAAACTTTGGCAACTAAGCCAATTAAATATAGTGTATATTTTGTTAAAACATTGCTAATTGTAGCATTATTTTTAATAGACAAAAGTTGGAACTGATCTGAAAGTTCAACAGTAGAGAAATAGTTAGACAGATAAATTGATATATGATGGTAGCTACCAAAATATGTTTTCCAAATAACATGTTTCCACATAAATGCAATATGTGGAAAAAGGGTAAAAATGTTGTATACATCTTAATAAATCTATATATGTATCTACTTGTATCTATCTGTATATATACAAAGAACTACAAGGAAATACAGCTGCACATTAATAATAATCTCTGGGTAAAGTGAGTATGGATAATTTAAGCTTTTAAAAAACTTTTCCCAGTTTTCACAGATACTAGTATGTGCAAAGCACTACAGGAGGCTAAAGACGTACCCTACGTTTATGTGTATGTTTACTGCATGCTTCATCATTACAGATGGCATCAGACCATTCTGTATTTGGTGGAATTTGTTTCCCTCTTTCACAATTGCTGTTGGCTTTCAATCATTTAGTTTAAAAGCTAATGAATGAACATTATGCTAGCAGAAGAGAGGAATTTTGTAGAGTAATACACACATTGGGGTTAATGAAACATTTTTTCTTACCCAAAATGTATATATTGTAAAGCTTATTTTGGGGGTCACATGTCTAAAAGTCTGAGTTTCAGAGTTTCTTGATTTTATTTTCTGGAGGGCATATGCATTTTGAACCTATGCTCATTTACTTAATCTACCTAGTCAGCTGATTAAGTACATTAGCTTTTAAAATAATAACTTTAAGAAAGGCTGTGATTGACATCAAAATGTTTCTATTTTTTACTCTTTTCTTTGAAACTACCTTTCTAGAATTTTTAACTTGTCTACTTCTCACTCACTGATGGGCAAACCCTTGAGTCTCAGAAGACTGCTGCAAATTAGTTATTCATATCTGGGCAAATGATTTTACTGCCCCAGGTCTCTGTTTTTTCATCTGTGAAAAAAAAAAAAACAAAAACATCTTGGACTCTATAGAATGCTTAGCCTATGACCCAGGATGGATATTTTAATGGGCTGCACATGTAGACTTTGGCTGTGTTTGTATTATTTCATTAGAATTCAATTATGGAACCTGGTAGCAGACTCATTTAAACTAAATGATGGGTGGGCTTCTATCTTGACTCCGTTTCTTAATAGGGCTCATCAAAGGTCATGGTCAAGAGAAGTATTTACTCTGAGGGTCATATTTGATTCTGGCCAATCACTTTACAAAGTGAATTGAATAGAATTGATCCCAGGTATATATAATTTGCAGTCTAATACAGATAATAATGACCTGGACAGGATATTAAGGATGTAAAACAAATATAAGCATTGAATTAGATCAATTACATGAGTAGGCTAAGAACTCACAGAGCATGGGATCACTTCTGTGGGCTCATTGAAATAGATGTGAACAGGTGTCAGAGAAGAGTTGGAGCAGCTATAAAATTACAGAAAAAAGGAGAGTCCAGTGTGATAGTTTGAGATTATTTATGAATCCCCCCAAAAGAAAGATTGTTTTTAAACAAATTTATTCTTCCGGGTGAGATACCCTTTGATTATATTGGATTCAGTTGAAAGCCCCTTGATTAAATTACCTGTTAAGATTAGGGCTTTGATTCGACCATGTCAATAAGGTGTGACTCAGGTTCAGTCCTTGCCCCTTTGGTGGCCCGATATAAATGGACAATGCATCAAGAAGATGCAGGAAGAAAGAGAACTTTGTCATTTTTGATCCTGGGGCCCTGCAGAGAGATGAGCCATTCACCTGATAGTTTGCAGCTGACCTTGGGAAGAAAGTTAAGACTGATATAGGAAGCCGTGAGAGACAAGCCCTATGCCAGCCTACAGCTGAGGTAGGGAAGAAGCTGGGCGCATGGAGCCTCAAGAGGAAGAAGAAGCCCAGAGGAGAAGGTTGAAAGCCTCCAAAGATCAGCAACCATCTTGCTTCAGCATGTGGCAACTGACTTTGGTGAGAAAGCAGCCTTGAATTGGACTCTTTAGATCCTTGTAACTGTCAGCTTTTACTCTAAATAAATACCCTTTATAAAAGCCAGAAGATTTCTAGTACTTTGCATTGGCACCCCTTTGGCAGACTAATACGGTTCAGCATTCAGCCTTTATCTCTTTTCTCTCAGTGAGGTACAATAAATGACCGTGGTGCTAGATTCCTTCCCTGTGTCAGATGCCTTCCAACAGGATAATGGAAGGCAGAAGAGCAGAGCCTGGGGCTGGCCTCCTGATTGAGCTTGGACCTCTTCCAGGTCCCTACCTCTGGGAAATGGAAGGCTGATTCTGGAGGCTACAAATTGGACTGATAAGCCTATGAGGAATCTTCTAACTAATCCCACTGAACACAGCACAGGATCCACTTGCTGCTCCTACACATGACAGAGGGCATGAAGTCCACTGGACATTTCTCAGAGGAGGGACGATAGCTTGATACAGAAAATTGATAGAGGGACCTTTTCTCCTATTGCACAATGAGTGGAGTCTTTTGTAAGTTTTCAGTAACTTTCAGGCTAAGCACAACACATTAGAATTAAATAGGAATCTATAAATTTAAGGCAAAGAAACATTGCACTTGTTTAAAATAGGAAGATAAAGTCGATAACGATTTCTAAAATAGATTTTCTTGACAGTCATTCTAAAATAGATTCTCATTAACCACAATCTCTCCATTGTCTAGCATCCGTTTAAAAATAGGGTTGGTAAAATTGGCTATATTCTGGTAATGTGGCAGTTGATAAAATTAATCTACAAAATACCTGAACAGATAAACTGATTGAAATTAAAAATGAAAAAGAATCAGGTAAAATAGTAATCCTTGTGCCATCTTTCTAGGTTTATCTGCCTTTAGCAAGAATCCTTGACTTTTATAATCTATAGTTCTTGACCTCCATTAATTTTATGAGTGGCCATTAGCACAGATACCTGTGGACCCACCACTAATTTAGTCAAAGTCCCATTCTTCTATTATTAATGGCAAAACTAAGACCTTTAATTCTTTGCATCTTTTACTGTCAACTTTAAAATGCCATGCTAGTAACTAAACACATCATTCATGGTACTTCTAGTTGCTTATATAAGAGATTGATTAAATAAAAAATTCCCTTTAAACATTAAGGCCCAAATACATGCATATCTTTGCAGTGCTTTAGAAATAAGACTGTGTGTGCAATGACAATTATGTGTTCTTAGACAACTTGAATAATGCACCAAAGGCTTAAAAATTCTTCTTAAAAGGAAAAAGATGCTCTGAACTAACAGTGAGCAGTCTCTTCAGAACTGCAGAATTTTCATTTGCCAGTCTGCAGTAATTATAATAAACTCTAAGAAAGTCTCCATGTTCTAAATATGTCAGTAGTTTGGAGAAGATTCCAACAGATCTTTGCTGAAATGCTTTTGATTTCAGCAATAATGATCCAACAATATATATAGTTAATTTCCAAGCTAAGCAGATAGAAATTTCCAGCAAGCTCCTGTTATTATTACTCAGTAAAGGTAAAAGCACAATTATTGAGACCAAGCATGTGCAATGTTATTCGTGTACATTATCCCATGAAATACTTAGAACTACTAATTGAAAAACTAAGTCTCAGATTGAATAATTTGCTGAAAACCACTCCAAAGTTCATAGTCATTTCATATTCCACACTTCACAATAATAGTATATTTCAGTTTAATCCTTGCACAGTGGTACAAGTTTTGATTTTTACTGTTTATTGCTCTTAAATTTAATTTATTCTATTTAAGATTAGATTACTTTTATACATGACCAGTCAGAGGTCTCATTCTTTCATTTATCTATATATTTTTTTAAAATTCTTCCTTTCTATTACTCTTGGGGAGATTTTGGAGGGAGTAAAATCGGAGGCAGGGTAGTCTATTGAGCATGACAGAGATGGAAATAGGGAAGAAAAATTACCTTCATCCAGAATTTGTACTCACACTACTCCTACGTCGAAACTTTAGAATTGCCATTTCTGTTCTAAAATTGAGGAGTTGATCAAGCACAAAAGGTAAGAATCAGTGTATTAAGATAATTACACACTCAGAGGTGTTATTGTATTAACTATCCAGAAAGAATGTCTGAAGAGCGTGTATGATAATGGCAATCGTAGCCTTAGGTGGACTCTCCGTCATACAGGCAGGTATGGACAAAGGCCACAACAATGGATATGTTATCAGGTGTTCCTTTTGTGCCATGCTTTCCACAAAGTATTTCTAGTTCTTACCAAAATCCCATGAAGGAAGTATTATTCTCACTATTTTTCATATAAGAAAAGAAATGCTGAGAAATTGGGTAATTTGCTCAAAGCCCTGTGGTTAGTACGTGGTGGTAACTGGATTTGGGGTCCCCCCTGTTTGACCCAATGTGCACTGCCTTTTGACTGGATTGAGTATTATGCATATGGAGAGTTATTAGGAAGAAACGGAAGAACCCAAAGAGGGGAGCAAACCAGAGAAAGGAACATTTAAATGAAGGAGGTGTTAAAACTGGACCCGAACAAAAAGAAAATAAAGTGGGGTATATTTAAGATGAGAAAGCATCTACTATGAATTGGAAATACAGCATTATCACAAAGTGATAAACTTCCTATTTTCTGCATATGAAATTTCACGTGCTCCACATTAATGCACACACAGTATCTGTTACTAAAATTAAGTTTGAAAATGTAACCATTTTTTATTTGATTCTTTAGATAAAAAATTTGCCTTTTAGCAAATGCAATATATTTTTATCATGCAGTGTAAATAAATGCCCTTAGCCATTTTGGCGGTAGGCCATTCTAAATCTAATGAAAGGCACATCTGAACAGGTGGTGAGTCTTCAGATTTCCTCTTGGTGAAGGCTCTGCACAGGGAAGGAAATTACATATTGTGGATTAAATCTGTCTCATGCTGCTATTTCTTTTTCTTGTGAATTCTATTTCCTATAAACACCATTAGTTGATCAGTGGTTTGCTATTATTAACCAGGTTAGGTATTTTTTTTAGTGTCCCTGTCCAAAAGTTACCCAGCACGAGTTTGAACTACACCATATGTCCAGTGATGCTGCATTTTTGTCAAGATAATACAATGCAGCAAAGTCCCATGTGTTTCCATCAGATAAGGGAAAAGTCAGTCTTTGCCTTTTTCTAAGGCAGACGTTGGATTTAGCTCTCATGTCACTGGTCTTTATTTATCCTGTGGCAGGTGCTGGGATTAGATTTCAACAATGACAACTTTCTTTTTTTCAGTGTTCTTTGGATTCCTCCAATGCAATTTGGTTAAGAGAATGAGGTGCCCTGCCAATCTGTCATAATTCAAATTTTGGCTAGACCACTCAATCTCTGTGTGACTTTGGGCTAGTTATTTAACATCTCTGTTCCTCAGTTTATACATCTCTAAAATAGGGGTAATAATAATGACTGCCTTTTTCCTACTGCTTAGTCTTTGACTATATGTGTTTGTGTGCAAGTAAGTGGGTTAATATTTATGAAGCATTTAGAACAGGACTTTGTGAATAGTTCCATTCATTAAATGTTATTATTAATACTACTGCCACTACTTTTACTATGCATTTATTTAGTAATATTTACTATGCAGCTAGTTTGTATTTACAATGCAGTTAGTACTGATTTACAATGATTTGTCAGATTAAAGACTAGTTCTATTTTAAAGCTGTAAGAATTTAACAGCAGATATGTATTTTTCTTTTTTTTTTGAACTTGCTATATATTTTTTTAACAGTGCTAGGCCCTGTTGTCACAAGGATGGAAGACAGATTTGGACATGGTCATATACAAAGCTCCTGGCCAGCCTCTAGCTTGTGAACATCATTATAACTAAAGACTTCTAAATGGATGGTATCTGTCCATCTGTTTTAAAGATTGCTAGGGTTGTGATTTGATTTACCCAAGAAACTCACCATCTCCCTAACTTATGTCTAAGCAAAATTTTTTATCAGAGAATTTAAACTCATTTTTTCTAATACTGTCTTCATAAGAGATGATAAAACATTGATCACATTTATTTTTATAATAAGCAACCTAATGTCAAAAGTAGAATTACACTATCTTTGACCATCCCAAAATAAACTGCCTGTGTTATCCATTTTGAGAGACATTTTCAAAGGTAATAAAAAGTACTTTGGTTTACAATTGTAGTCTATGACTGATCCATGCAGTTTCTGAAGTTCTCATGGAGATTGTTTTTACTGTAGCATTTTTGTATGTCTAGCTGTTCTCGATCTAGCACTTCATGGTTTTGTTTTTCCTGATGACTTGCTTTTCATTTATATGAATATTTCTTTCCAACAAATCTTTTACTGTCTGTTTCAGACCACATTTTCAGTATGAAACAAATATTAGGCTTGCATTACATTTTTCTCAGTTGAATGATATTTGAACACTGAAGGAGAAGGCTTTACTTCTCTAGATTGTTAATTATAAAGTGATATAGGACAAAATAATAAAGCTTTGCTTCGCAATATAAATGGCATCTGTATCTTCTTGACAACCTATTTAACCATCTCTTTGTTATAGAAGCATATAAAATTGGTTTCTATGGTGAATTTATCATTAAATTAATAAGCTTAGTCAGGTTTTTTATGTAACTATTTTCTGTAACTTGTCTTTAATTGAGTAATATAGCATGTTCTTGCCAATATATTTTTGTGTTCCAACTTAAGGGATCAAGGCTAAAAATTTCCAGATGGCATTTGTAGTCTTTATTTTTTATTTAAATTATTTATATTACAAAACTAACACACTCTTTGTAACAAAACCATTACAGACAGGTCAGAAGTAAAAAGTTGACATTCTGCTCCTTCTCTCTCTTCCAGTTCTGTTCATTAGAACTTCTATTGTGATATATGTACTTAATTACAGGTGTTTTTCATGTATAGTCTTATACATGGGTATAGTGTATTATATAATTATATAGCTTTTATATGATTATCTATTTTTGTTTCACACAAATGAGATTATAGTATATCATTCTTTAGCTTTCTCTTTTCATTTAATAAAATATAAAATTTTCACATCAGTCATTTTCACATCTTCTCATTGTTTTTAATGGCTGCACATTTTTCCTTTGCATAGATTATAATAAATTATTTCAATAACCCTTAAAGAGTTGGTCAGTATATTGAATTCCTGCCATGTGCTTGGACCTGTGCTGGGTGCTAGAGATACAATGGTGAACAGGCCAAGTCTCGGCTCTCAAAGTATTCACATTTTTGTGCCCTTAGGCATGAACATTTATATCACATCTAGTTTTTCACTGTTATAACATCTTTTTCTTATTAGAGTTGATTGCATTCCACTTACATATATTGGTTTCATAAGCATATTTGGTCCACATTCTAGATGTCTTAGAATGCTGTATTTTCTGATTTAGTGCTTCTCTTCTTATCTTTTTTTAGCTAAATTGGCTGTATTCTTTTTTCTGCTTGGGGGGGGATAAAAATATCTGCTGAACTAGTGGTTTTCTTAATATCCCTAGATAATAAATTTGAATAACTATTTATTGATTAACAACACAATTTCTGCTTCCCTTCCTTTAAAATAAGAGAATTCCTGCATTTATATTTTCTTTTACCTCCTAATATTAGGTATTTATATTATCATTTTTACATTGTCAGTGATTATAACATTTGCAGTCTGTTCTGTAATCATAATTCCCATGATTATTTAGATCTAGTAATTCATTTAAATTGATTCAGCCCCACTCCTTCATATTAAAAAAAAAAAACTAATTTTATTTATCACTTGGTTAGATATATATTTTTATATAATATATAATTTTTAAAAAGAACAGCCAATCGATTACTTATGGCTTTGAGTGTCTGAAAACGTATACTTGACACATCTCATCTATATACTTGACACAAAATCTTAGTATAAAATTTATTAGTCATATATATTTTTTCTGTTAGAATTTTGTAGGCATTTCTCCACAGTATTGGTCATTGAAAGTTGATGTGGAAGCAGGCAAACCTGTCTTAAATTTTCTTAATTTGCTTTTCTTACACTATATTATGTTAAGCACAGTGCTAGATGTTAGACAACTAAGGAAAGAAAAATCTCAGACGTCTTCATTGAGATGCTCCCAGACTAGGGTGTGGTTAAATCCAAAATCAGGCCTCGGGTTCATGGGCATCATGATAACACAAAAGTTTTGAAAAGAAAGTTTACCCTTTGCCTTCAGGTTCAATAACTTCACCAGAATATCAAATTTAATATTTTTCATAATTTCTTTATAAATATAGCCTAATTTGTAATTTTAGTCTTCCTTTATTTCAAGATAGATTTCTTTTGTTAAATCTTTGAATTTTTTTCTGTTCCATTTTTCTTTTCATTTTCTTTAGGAATATATATTTTGCATATTTGATCATTTTTGTCTTCTGTAACTATTGTTTTCTCTCCAACGAATTTATCTTTTTATTCTTTTCTTTTTTTTTTCCCAGCTTGATCTTTATGTTGCTTACTGTTTACATCAGCATACATTCTATTTTTCAAATGTAGTTTTCTGCTTCAAATGCAGTTTTCATCTCAGAACTGGCTTCAAATTAATTTTCATCTGAAAAATGGTTGTACTAAAATTTCAATTTCTTTCCTGAAATCAGTTTACTTTTCATCTGCTTGTTCCCTTTGAACCCCTTTTTATCTCTTTTGTATCTTAAATTCTTGCCCAGAATCCATATTCTCTTTAGATTCCATAAAATTATCTTTTGATTTAAATTTGCTTGTGTTTCTGGGGGCAATTTTTTTCTGAAATGTCTTATTTATCTGATCTCTGCTTCTTTCCCTTCTCTCTTTGTTTAAAATTCATTTACGTTCTGTATTTTCTCTTTGGGATGAGCAGATCACCTAGGCAGAAGATAAGGGTCAACTGTCATTGAAATATTTAGAACATGGGCTTTTGTTTTGTAACTTAATGTTTATTTATCACTGATCTGGTAAATCTAGCTACAAAGAGGGTTAATCCTCTTTTCTCTGTCCTCCCAATTCCACTTTATGTTAGGATTATTAATGGGAAAACACAAAAATGGCCTATGAACGGCTTCCATCTTTAGTCCAGTCTCTTCTGCCCTTCTGGGAAGTGGAAGTGGACCCTTGTCTTTCATCCCCCAAATAAAGGATCTCTAATTAGGCCTTTAGATCTCATGATCTAGATAAGTATGAATTGTTCATGATTTCTTGTTTTGTTTCAGTTTCACTGCATTTTGCAGTAGTCTTCTTAATCCTTGATGTGGGGTTGTCATACCTTCCTAATTTCTTTGTAATTGCAATTTTATTTCATTTTAAATTATTTTTATTAATATTTGTGACATATTTTCTTGATTATGTTTTACCAGATTTCTCCATCAGTATGCTTTAAAATAGAGTAATGGAGGCATTTTCAATTTAAGATGTATTTGCCCTTAAGAATGGAAAACACTTTCATATATGTTATCACATTTATTGCCAAAATATCCTAGTGACGGTATAATAATTTGGATACTCTGCTATGTGTCAGAAGACCTGGTTCTGCATTCTAGTTTTGATTTCTTCACTTACCAGCTGTGATTCTTCAATTTAGTCATTTAACTTTTCTGAGTCTCAAGGGGCTAAAAATTCCTACCTATCTCACAAGGCTATTTTGTGATAATCAAATATAATAAAGTATTTGCAAGTTTATTTGAATACTGCAAATTCGAATGCAAGTGTTTTGTACTTTCAATATACACATTTTACATATATATTTATAACAAGTCATGGCTTTTAGAGGACTATAATAGAGTTTGCTTTTTGCTTGAGCTGTCTCCTGATGAACTCCCATTCTTTATTATGTGATACCTATCAACTTGTAATTCATTCCCCTCTTACATCCCCTCCTTCTGTGCTTGCTAAAAGAGATAATCAGCCTGCCAGTTCTGTTTCTCAGCATTTGCAAAGCAGAAATGGGGATGGAGAGAAGTAAATTGGGGTCAGTGGATTCATACCAGAAAGAGCAAATATTTACTTGCAGGAAAAAAGTAATAAGAGAAATAAAGGATAGTGAATCTTCATTTTGGAGAAAGACTTTGGTTAAGGGTAAGACTGGGAGAGAAAGAAACCAGGTCAAAGAGAGAAAGGACATTTTAAACTTTGTTTTGGGTTATGAATTACATCTCTTTTAATGTTTTCAAAAGATGCAATACTACAACTATTTTTAATTACTTTGGGTTGAGGGGCTGTGTTTCTTTGTGATGCCAACTGAAGATAGGACTTAGGCAATGTCTACTTGTTTTCCTCCAGATCTATTCTCCCCTCTTCTCCATTCCGTGCTGTGCCTGTGAGGCTGACCTTGACCTTTCACCATTGGGGAACACTAGAAAAAGATTAGCGGGAGGGAGAAGAGTGAGGTTGAGGCCTTGTTCCTCATACTTTCTCCTTGGAAGGTCACTGTGGACCAGCTGTTCCCCTGCCCAAAATTCATAGCTCCTGTCAGGAGGCCTTCTCTGACTCCAGGTTTGGGTAACTACTCCTCTCCTTACCTCTTTTGGCTCAGGTGTGTAGTGGTCCTCTACTCTTTAGTTCCATTGTGGTTTCTGTACTCTTCGCCTAAACCCTTCTAATCAATAACTTTATAACTCCCCTTCTCAAATTACCCACATTAAGTGTGCCAGAACTTTAATGGTAAAAGGCTACATGAGGCCCTTTGGTTTATATATTTGGTTTGTTTGGTTTATGTAAGTATTTTTTATAGTTTGTGGAATTCCCCTTAGACAAACACAGATGGTCTAGTGGCCATATAGCTCAATCAACTGAAATGGGCAGAACATTTATTTTTGGCCAGATTTCATGTCTTAAATAGAAGACTATATGATATCACTTCACCAAATTAGAGAACAGGAAGTATGTCTCACAGTCAATAGAAAATGCTAAATCCAGGGAGAGGGAGGAAAGAATGCAAACCTTTATATTTGAGCATGAACATTGTGTGGTGTCAGTTCTTAATATCTCATTATTTAATCCTCGTAAGCACACTATAGGAAAAGTATTTTTTCCTTCATTTTATAAATCTTGAAGGTCAGATAGTCTTATGTTGTTTGCACAACGCCTGAAAAATGGAACTGGCAGAGGTATGATTTAAACTCTTATGATCTCAATCCACCAAAAGTTCATTCCCCAAATGGCACCTCAAGAATATATAACGAGCTCTTTTAAAAATACTGTTTGCCAGGAAACCCTGGACCTGCTGGAAGAAACCTCTAGGAGTTTGGCCTTTGGTATGTTTTGGCCTTTAGGTATAGTTTTGTAAATACCCCAGGTGATTCTGATATGCAGCCAGATTTGAAATGACTGAGCTAAAGCTTCCCATTGATTCTGCTCAAAAATGATAATAAACTTTTCTTTTCCAGTTTTTGAATTTTGTCTTTCTGCTATTGTTTTAAGCAAACCCATGTACCAGAGAGTAAATTATTTCACTTAGAGTATTTATAGTGATATTCTCTCTAGGCCTCTTTTTTAAAAATTCTGAATTCGAACAATATTTCAAGATTTAAAGGCATATGAAATATGTCCTGAAGCACTGTACTGGAACTATTTTTATCTCTATCAATTTTACTACCTAAGAACAAAATATTGTTCTAGAGTCCATGAAAATACATTGAGCCTAAATTATCAATACTGGTAAAATAAAAAACTGTTAGGTTTATGTTTTAATAAAAGGTAGTATAGGGGGCGGATGTGGCTCAAATGTTTGGGTGTCCGTCTCCCATACGGAGGGACCTGGGTTCAATCCCCAGGACCTCCCAGTAAAAAAAAGAAAGTAGTATAAAACAAGAATATTGACGTTTAATAATCTCAATCTCTCTGTCTAATCTTCAAGCACAATAGATACTATCTCTATTGTGAGTGCATAGATATGCCTGACATGTTTTTTTTAGGAGGGAAGAAAATTTTATATTAACACTTAGCACTTGGGACTGAATCTTAGCTATGTTCATCAAATCCTAATACTATGCAATTTTTCTTTCAACCACTGCTTATTGCTCCATTTCTCCATCCATAAAATGATAAATCTACCTTACTTAACCTCAAAGGACAATTATCCATCAAATCTACTATTTAAAAATAAATCACTGATTCCTGAAATGATGTGAAATGTAAACATCAATAAAATACAAGTGAAAACAAACTATTTGGGAGTTCACGAAAAGCTCAATACCAATGAAAACATGCAATTTCATCAACTGTTGAGAGTCCAATGTCTAACATGGTGCCTGCCTTTTATTAGGTGGTAAATTTTCATATTGGATTATTATTACATGATTTAGTAAATGAGTCCATGGAACTTTCTTAGAAGCTACATTTATATAACAAATCAATCCCAAATACTCACTCCTCCTAGGAAAGTTAGTGAGACTACCTAAAATAAAAACTTTCCCTCTTGGAACAGAAAGACTGAAGGTTTCTCAGTGATAGGGGTTAGCCCACCTTTTTTCCTTTATAGCTCCTCATTCCTGTACAGAATGAGCATGAAATAAAGTAAAACGTTTTTGAGTTTCATCAGTTTTAAGGAAGGAACAAGCAGTAATAGGTAGAAAAGAATGATTTTGAATTTGTTTCTATTTTTAATGGTTTAGATGTTTAAATAGTGATTGTTTCTGAAAAGTTTTAGAGGGCTTGTGGCAGTTTGAGATTGTTTTATGAATCCCAGAAAGAGAAAGATTATGTTTGTAAACTAATCAATTCCTCTGGGTATGATTGCATTAAATTCAGTTGAGAGCTTGATTAGATTACCTGTTAAAATTGCTGTAGGGGGGTAGTGGATGTAGCTCAAGTGGTTGAGCGCCTGCTTCCCATGTATGAGGTCCTAGGTTTGATCCCTGGTACCTCCTAAAAACAAAACAAACAACAAAACCAACACTCATTGGGAGCAGATGTCTGAGTGCCTGCTTCCCATGTACGAGGTCCTGGGATCAATCCCTGGTACTGCCTTAAAAAAAATTGCTGTAGGGCTTTTTATTGGACTATGTCAGTAAGATGTGACTCAGGTTGAGACCCTGCCCCCTTGCTGGATCTGATATAAACGGACTCACATAGACACAAGAAGAGAGAGCTCTGCCATTTTTGAACCTGCCTTGTGACAGGCTCAAACAGCTGAGGCCCAGGGGAGAGATGAGCCATTTGCTGATAGCTTACAGTTAAAATTGGGAAGAGAACAGAATAGCCTAGACTGATCTAGAAGACCCAGAAAGAAACAAGCCCTATGCCAGAAGACACAGGACTACTGGATCACTTAAGCAGGAAGACCCAAGAGTCTGGGCCCACAGAGCTCAAGAGGAAAGGGTGAGCCCGGAGGAGAAAGAGACACCAGGCAGCGATCGGCGGCCATCTTGCTTCACCACACGGCAACACGCCAGGATCTGCAATAGCTGACTTTGGTGAGAAAGCATCTGTGATGGTGTCTCAGTTTGGACTTTTAATGGCTTTTGAACTGTAAGATTTTACTCCAAATAAATCCCCTTTATAAAAGCCAACAGATTTCTAGTACTTTGCATTGGCACTGTTTTGGCAAACTAAGATAGGGCTTAATCTGTCTTACGCATTTAAAACATTTATTTTAAATGTAAAAACATTAAATGTTTTATCTTAACCATTTAAAATATTAAATAGAGTGTAAGTATTTATTGCACTATTTATGAATAAAAGATGACATACTGAACAATGACATACTGAATCTCCTTTATAACATTCAAATCTATTTGTCCAGTGGAATTTGCCCAGGCCCCAGCCACAGCTGATAATGAATGAATGCAGGAACCCACTTGCTTCTAGGTACAATCACCTAGCCAAGACCAGGAAACAGAAATGGACATCATCTCTTCATGGCTCCCCATTCTGCTAGCTGATGAAGCTATTCACTGCATTTTTCAATCATTTTGGACAATCACACCAGAGAGGCCAAGAACAAAAACACTCCCACATCTGCCCAACTCAACAAAACCTTTTCATTACACACTATTTTTAGAGTAATAATTTCTTCGTTATCTGAAATTCAACAGGCAAAATCATTTTGTCTCTAAAGCATTATGAAAAATCTTTGAAAATAGACTAAGTATAATATGATTTTTAGTAATATGCTATCAGATTTCTTTATGTGTGGTATATTTATAGAAAATATTGGACATTCAAAGTTGATAGCTACTCTTTTTAGTAAGGAGCCATTAAGTTCTTATTTTTTGAGGCTATCTGTCAGCTTTCCCCCCTAATTTGGGAGGAGGGTAGTGTTACAGGTTATTTTGGAATATGCAAGACATTTGCTAATGAACTATAATTACACAATGACATCTTGAAAACTGCTATCTGAATACTGTTTCCAACTAATTTGTTATTACTTCAAAGATGCTACATTCACATTGGTTTTCATTTCCTTTCATTTTTCCCCCTATTTCATTATAAATAGGAGCACTGCTATTGGTTTAAATATTTCAAAGATTTTTCTCTACAACGTATAGCCAAGGTCAATTAAAACTTGCACCAGGCAAGAAACTCATTGTAAAGTTCCTTAAATATTTTAAAAAATCCCCTAATTGTCTCTTGCAAAACTTTTGAATTTTTTTGTTCTATTGTAAGACAGTCAGAATGGAGCTCACTTTTCACTGAGACATGATATATAACTTTCCCCGAAATTGATCTAAAATAAAATTAAATCAATTTTGCTTATAAAAAGTATCTAAATTACTATGCTGATATGTAATTTATGCTCCTATGAACATAGCCTATGCCCTAAGAATATGACAATTTATTGCAAGAGAGATAGTTGAATAGGCAATTACAACACTGGACACCATGGGAGGGGCAAACCTGACCTCTCTTGAGTTCCTATGCTGAGACAGGATGGAAAATAGGCATTTTTCAGAGACATGGACTAAGGCATGGAAGAGAACTTTAAGCAGCAGGAACAGCATGGCTGAAGATGTAGAACAAGTTGCATTGGGATACCACAAGTTGCTGGATAGGATGAAAGTTACAATGCCTAATCCAGCCCATTTACAGAATGTTTTAAAAATTTTCCAGTTATATTTCTTTCAATTCTGGTATCCCTTTTGTTTCTTGGCATCTTTTAGTGCACTGAACAGTAGTCCATATGAAAAGAGGGAAATGATGGTATCTTTACTTGACCTATTAATATGTTGTAGTGAAATGGAGAAGAGAAGCAGCTGAAGGTTTGCAGAGAGAATGAGAATCGCAGAATTGCTGATACTCCCTTTGGAACTCTCATTAAAGCTCTGTACAGAGGGGCACAGGAGAGCCCAGCAAACTGGCCTTTGGCCATCTCAGTGCCTGCAGGTATCACATTGCTCTACTGGTGCTCAATCTTCATTTGTTACTGAAAGAAACTTACTTATCTTTAGTAAGTATGGTTGGGCAACCAAGATCAATGGTGACCTAATTTATATTTGGTAGTTTTTTCTTGAGGTATTAATAACTGAGGATTTGAGTGTCAGTTACCCATTCATAAGGCAGTTAGACTGCAACTGGTGTGTTAAAGAAAATTTACCTACATTTATTCTCTCCTCCTCTTCCTTTGCCTCCTCCCCTATCTCCCTATCTTTCCCTGCACCTTCACTGAAAGTCAGGGGCTTCTCTGGTGATGTTCTTACTCCTAACCAATTTGCAAATTATGGATCCCCTAAAAAGGGACCAGGCAGAGTTTGACCTTTGTAGAGACAGCACTCTGTCCTGTGAGGCCTTTGGAGGCAGCCATTGCATTTATGTTTTTAAAAGATGCGGAAAAAAATGTTCTTGATTTTTTTCAGAACAAAGTCATAAAGCACTAAGACATAAAAAAGCCATACAGCACTAAGGCATAAGAGAAATTGCACAGTACAAAATGTGAACTATAATGTAAACCATTGACTATGGTTAGTGGCAAAGCTTCAATATCTGTTCATCAATTGTAACAAATGTACCATACACATGTATGATGTTATTAATAGGGGTAAATGTGAGAGGGGGATGGGGCGGGGTATATGGAAATCCCCTACATATCTATGTGACTTTTCTGTTACCTAAAGCGTCTTTGAAAATAAAGTGAAAAAAATAAGACACTGGGGAAACATATAGAAGAAATTGTCACTGCAGATAAAAGATAACAGATCTTATGGGAATGAAAGACACAATGCAAAATTTAAAAAAATTTTAATATATATTTTATTTTTATTTTGTATTTTTAATTATTTTTTAAAATTTATTTACTTTTGGCTTTGTTTTGGGGGAGGTTTTGGAGTCACAGCTGAGGCAGGGGAGGATCACTGGTGCAGGGTATTGGTAGTGGTGGGATGTGTGGGGAGGGGTGTACCTGGGGCATGCCTCTATGGAATATGAATGTGTTCAAGTGATCATGGGGTGTTGTCTCAGTGGACGGAGACCCACACAATAATGGAAAGAATATTGAATTCCCATCCCAGGGAGTCCTGCTACATTCTTGAATAGTGGCAAGAACCCCTAGAACTACATGGGCGGTGCCTAGCAAAGGAGGACAGACCAATAAGCCAGGCCCTTGATATTGATACTTGTACTTATGAACCTTATTTTTGTGAAATTGAAAGTTAGCCTATTGTTATATATTGCATAAGAATTACCTCCTAAAAGCCTCCTTGTTGCTCTAATGTGACCTCTTTCTAAGCCAAACTCAGCAAATAAACTCACTACCTTCCCCCTGGTGTGGGACATGACTCCTGGGGATGAGCCACTCAGGCACTTAGATTACTACCAAGTGATGACAACAAGTGATGCATTTGGAAAAAGACATTGACCAAAGGGGGAATATTAAATACAAGTGAGTTTTTATGGCTAAGAGATTTCAAAGTGAGTCGGGAGGTCATTCCAGAGGTTATGCTTATGCACATCTTAGGAGGATCTCACTGACTGCCACAGTAAACAGTGCCTGAAGCATGGGGGCTCCTGAGGTCTCTAGAGACATCTGGACACTATAGGCAGGGCAGACACCCCAGGAATTCAGCACCCTGTCAGTGGGCCTTACCTTGGAATATAAGATAACCTATCACCTCAATGTATTAGAGTTGGACTCATTTATAATTTTCCTACACTTGGTTCATATGCCCCTTTTATTTGAACCTATAATTAGCACTATAGCCATTAAATATGTGTCCCAGAGACTTAAATCTTCTGGCTGTTCATACGCTGGTTGAGCACTGAATCTGAGCAAAGTTGCAGCCAATACCTACTCTCCAGTTCATTGGACTCACTCTGGACAACTATCAAATGGATGATGATGGACAACACCATCCCCCAAACAGAGAGTATCTACAACTGCAAGACAATTTCAACCATCTGCCCCATGGGATCTAAGCCCCTTCTCAACTGGAAGCAGAGTGGACATCACCATCCCCAAATCCTCAAGATTGAGGAATGAATAAACTGTAAGGGGTGAATGCAACTATGGACTAAAGTAGACATTATTCTTCTAGTAATGGAAGAACTTGTAACAGTGATATAAAGGCAGTGGTCACCAGGGTTTCTGAGGGGAGAGAGAGGGAGGAATAGGTATAAAATGGGACATTTTTGGGACATTAGAATTGTTCTGCATGACATTGCAAACATGGATATAAGCCATTACACATTTTTTTAAAACCTATAAAATTGTGCAGTGTGAAGTGTAAACAATATACCATGGTTAACATCAATTGTAACAAATGTACCAACTAATAAAAGATGTTGTTAATGGGGAAAAGTGTGTGGGGGAGGGGGGGAGGTATATGGGAATCCCCAATATTTTTGATGTAACATTTATGTAATATAAAGCTTCTTTAAAAAAAAATAGTAATAAAGAAGGACAAAAATAAAAAAGAAAGCACCTAGCAGTTGGCAAAAGAAAGAGAGAGAGAGAGGAAAGGAAGGAAGGAAGGGACGGAGGAAGGGAGGGAGGAAGAGAGAAAGAAAGGAAGAAAATTGCTCTGTAATCAGAAGCAGGTTCATATCACTGGCTCTGCCAGAAACTAGCTATGCGGCATCTTGGGTAAGATGTTTTATCTGTAAAATAAAAGCATCAGACTGTATGCATGTGCAGTGCTTTATCTTTAATGTTCCATAATTCTAAGCTTGTTTGTTAGTCCATCCATCCATCCATCCATATAACAAGTATTTGTGAAGAACCTAGAATGTTCAAGGCACTGTCCTAGGTTCTGGTTGTGAAGGTAGAAAAGTCCTAACTTCAAAGAGCTTGAGGGTAGGGAGGTAGGGAGGTAGGGAGGTAGGGATAGGGGTAGGGGTGGCTTCCTCAGCATTGATTAATTCAGAGATAAACAAATAGACCATGCTAGTGAGGTAGGATATGTGCTATGAGAGAGGCCATATACAGGGTGCTACTTAAACAAGGAGATGGGTTACTTAATAGAAACTAGAGCATTGAAGCTGTGCTCAGGGAAGTTTTTATGAAGGAAGGCATGCTAAAATGAGCCTACAATGATTCAGTAAAGTTATCCAGATGGAGAGGTGGAGGAAATGTGCTTAGTACATTTAGGAGCTGTGCGCTGCTCAGTCTGTCAGCAGAGGATATGTATATTGATAAGTTCTGGACAGTAACACTGGAAAGGTGTGTTGAGGCCAGACCCCATACAGGCCCAGGGTCCCATGTTTTGGATTTTATCTGGGGAGTGATGTGGGGGCATTAAATTATTTTAAATAGGGGGGTAGGATGACTATAATCGCTTTTCAGGAAGGGTGACCTCTTTGTGCCTCAGTAACAATACCTATAAAATGAGTTTAATGAAGATGATGGTTCTTAACCTTTTCAAATTGTGTACTCTTTTGAAAATATTAAAATTCTCTCCAGAAAAATGCATATTATACATAAAATTTCAGGAAGCATAGAGACACTCCTCCCCCCCTAGATGTCCATCCATGGATCATAGATTACTCAACTCTCAGCTTTGACATTGTATATTTAGCTTTCTTATTAGTTTTACTTCAATGCTATTTGTTACAAACAGGATTAACTGATCCTGAAATTTTTACACTGTCATTTATATGTAATTCCATTTCATTAATGAAACCAAGAATAAATACCTCTCTCATGAGTTTATGGGTAGTAGTCCCTCTGACATTACCCACAGCATGAAATAGGTGTAATAAAGAATTCATCGAGGCAGCTGTCACTCTAGAGTGCTCAGGCTTGGAGCCTGCTGGGAGGTACCAATCTGCCTCCAAGGTTTCTTAAAACCTCAGACTGAAAGTATAGGGGAGTAAGAGATGGCCCCTAAAGTAGGGTCTTTTAGGCACGTTGGCCAGTGTGTGGGACAAGGGGACAGTCCGAAAGGGAGCTAAGGCAGAGTAAATGAGCTGAATGTCCCAGAAAGGAAGCAGCAGACGGGGCAAGCAGGAGGGGCGTAAGGCAAGCAGGAGTCATGGCTTCCTGACCCCGCTCTACTGAGGATACAAGGAGAGATTTATAAGGTCCATGGGCTGAGTTGGCTGCTGTACTCCTAGCTATCAGAATAACTGGCTGAGGAATTAGGCAAAGGAGAGACATCAGCCGGTTAACCCAGCTTGAGAAACTGGGAGGAAGAAAAGAAACATGAAAACCGAAAGCAATCCCTCCAGAAACACTGCCAACTGGCAGCTTTGTCAAAGTCATTTATTTCTTGCACAAAGCAAGATGCAATTATGGCTTAGCAGAAGCAATTATGAAAAATGGAAGTATAGATGGAAAAATACAAATTGCCAGAAAAATAGGTAATAGGAGACTCTATTGATTAGAAATCTGCATACATGTGAAAAGGAAAAAAGTAAAAAAACAACAAAACACAGTGATGTTAAAACTGTCAGGAAAATGTTGAAAGATTTTACCTTGAGGTTGCTACTGAAAATATTGCCATTCTGAGGTCTTATTTAATATATTCTTGGGTGTAATGAATTTCTATCAAATGGGTGTATTTTCTTCTAATAGGTAAATTATATATATCCGCCATCATATACTCTGATGCTATTGTCAGGAGAAATGTCAATTACAAGCCAACTCTTGCTTAATTTTGCAATAATCTCATTGTCTTTATTATGC
Source organism: Tolypeutes matacus (assembly GCA_026826555.1). NCBI lineage: Eukaryota > Metazoa > Chordata > Mammalia > Cingulata > Chlamyphoridae > Tolypeutes > Tolypeutes matacus. The sequence goes on from JAKSZT010054334.1 coordinate 2,778,296, forward strand.
CAATTGTTATGCAGGCCAATTCTTCCTTTTCCTTATACACTAGATCAAGTTCAGTACAACCCATCAAATTTAGATAGAAATCTGTTAATGTTAATCCCATTTAAAAATGATCAAAAATTAATGTTATTTCATTGGAAAAAAGTTCCATTTATCTTTCTACCAAATTTACAATTCAGTCTCTATTATTTCAATCCATACTACCTAAATTTAACTTATAAAATTGATATTGCATCACACATAATTTATATTCAAACTAAACTGCATATATTAATTTTATTATATTACAAGCATCACTCATAACTCGAAACCAAGTAATGCTACCAATTTATTGAGATTCCATTATGTTCTAGCATTAGCATCCTCTAATAAATTATATAGAAATTTAGGTTAGACCTTCTGGGGGAAGAACATTCTGCTTAAGATGTGGGAAATTTCAGGTTTGTTAACTCTTTAGAGTGTCGTTCAAATTCAGTCGTTGCAAAGAGAAGTTTGTGAAACACACACAAAATTTGACCAGTTGCTGGATACTTCTACTTCACCTACTCTTGAATGTGTGTGATCTGGGTTCTCATTCTTTTCTTGTTTTCCTCTCTTCCAACAACCTTCACATTTCCAAATTAAAATACAGTTCAGTCCTAATTTTGGGTTTGAGTTATTGCTGTGTCCTGCATGAATTCCCAGGTAACAACTGAGTGGTCTTGGATACTGTTCTCATCATTTTCTTTTCATTTTCAATGTCAAAATTTATTTTCAAAAACCTCCTTTCTCTTCTAGAATCTGTTCTCCAATCAAGTATGCTTTTTAAGGGTGTCTGTATGTGGGAAAAGTTGAGAAGCTGCCATGGATACAGTCCTAGATGAGTTTATTCCATCACAAGATTAGCCCTTTAGAAATTAGGTGATAGTGGGTGTTATTTTTCCCTCTTAACCTAAGTAGACATGTACTAAATCAGGTGACAGTAACCCTTGGTCTCCCAGTGAAGTTTCTGGGACAGAGGAATGGCTGTGTCTCTTCATCTAATTGCCACTCAGAAACAGAATTCCTTGATGAGATAATTACTTACTCAAAACTTATCCAGGAAATTATATTGCTTTATAATCTTGCCTCCTTTATAAGCAAGGGTAAATCTTCTTCCATCACGTGATACTTCTGACTGGTCTCTGCCTATAGGTTAGTAAGACAACTGACTGTATATGATAATCTGTTTTCTTTCCTATGTATAATTCTAATTTATTTCCTTAAAATTATTGCTTCTTATCCATTGCTTTATTTCCCTTCTCTTTGTTTGATTATTTTTTAATTGATTAGAGATAGCTCAGTAAAGTTTTTCTACCACTGTATTTATTTAACACTGAAAGGTGGTTGGGACATTTGGATTTCCTCTTGGTCCTTGTTTTCCAGTCAATCTTGCTCATATATAATCGGAATAAATGGCCAAAAATGTGACAGATTATAGGAGAAAATCTCAGGAAGGCAGAGTTGGAAGAGAAATTCTGAGGTGGCTTACACTGTATTTCTGACTGACAAGGCCTAAATAATTCAGTTTTAATCGATGGAAACAAAGCACTGAGAACAATGACCAGAGTAACTGGGATTTTGGATATGAACTCTTGCTTCAAAGCAAGAATCATTTTGTTATATCTAAATGGAACTATCTCAGATGATCAATGATCTAGAGGTGTCACTTAACTATATCCAGAAATGGTTTATTAACAATTAGTTAAAAAAAAATAATAAAGCAAGTTCGTGAGAAGAGTCAATAGCATGCAATCTCTACTATAATTTTTCTGGACTTCAGTTATACAAGGGGTTTTCAACTGGGGGTATGTTGCTTTCCAGTGGACATTTGGCAATGTCTGGAGACATTTTTAGTGGTCAAAACTGGGCTGGTGGTGAGATGCTACTGGCATATAGTGGGTAGAGGCTAGGGGTATACTAAACATCCTACAATGTCCAAGAAAGTAGCCCACAACAAATAGTTATCTGGTCCAGAATGTCAATCTTGATGCTGTTGAGAAACCCTGAGTTATACCAACCGCTCTGAAGTTATGTGTCTCTCAATAAAGGGCTCAAAACTGAGGTCTTCTGGAGACTTTATGGCCTTTAGAATTCATATGAGTTTTAATAAAATATAAAAGTGTTTCTGAGGGTCTGCTGTGAGCCCAAATTTGAGTTACTGTGTGTGACTTCAGTCATACAAATAACCCCAGCTTCCCCGGGAAGCCCCTGTAAACCCAGCTTTGAAGAGTCTAGGATCCCTGGGATCCACCTAAAATTAATTTTCAGTTGTCACCTGAAGGACTTATCTAGAGCTTTGGTGGATTCCTCCCAGGCTGATTCTGTTTTCCTCTTGCTTTTCAGGATAATTCTAGACCCATCCCTGGTGCCTTAGACCATCGGTTGTGCCATGGGCACTCACCATCAGATTAATTAACAAAACTACTAACCAGATTAGTTTTATGAAGACATATATATTTTTGGTAGTTTCTGGGTGGTTTTAGAGTCATTAATTTAATCATTTTCTCAACATAGTGCAGAAAACCACCATCATCAGCATGGCCAACATCACCCTCCATCGCTGGAGGTGAAAATCCTTACTAGTCTGTGGTGGTTGTATTGTCTCATTCACCTGACCTACATGAGGTAGGAGGAAAGAGTCTTGGAAAGGCATCTTATTTATTTAGAGAAGCAGAGACCCCTTTTGATGAAAAAGGAAAATTTCTGTCCCAGGTTACTTCTAATAACTAGCTTTCTAGATTTGAGAGGCATGGCACTTACATTTTATTTATTTACACAGTTTACAAAGTTTTCACCTCCATTATTTCATGGAATCTTCACTCTGTGAAGCAGGCATTATTTTTATAATCTCCATTTCATTGATGATGACACTGAGGCTCAGCAGAGTTATATTGTGGATAAGTGATAGAATCGGAATCTAAATGCTGTTTTTTTGTTTGTTTGTTTTCTTTTACTGGAACTAGTGACTTTTCTATGACAACTAGATCTTAATCATGGCTACTCAGCCATGTAAATCTATTTTAGCCCTTAGGTCATTTCCTACTTTAGCTTTTCTCAATGCAACCTACATTTGGCAAGTGGCTCATTTTTTTAATTTAGTTGTAAATGTACCTAATGCCTTTCCCAGCTCAGTTCTTTCCTAACATGGTCCAGACAGATTGGATCAGCCTTATAGCTATTCAGGTGTCTGGGGTCAATAAAAAGTTGTGCCTGGGCCAGTTTAGAATTATATTGACTTAATTGTATCCATGTATGGGTCATAGCCTGTGTAAGCTGAGGTGCAGAAAAATAAGGACAATGAGTTTTGTGGGGGGGGAACTTCCTTTCAAATTTTTTAGTGGTGTAAGATAGTGGTATGTTTTTGCCAGTAAAAGGAACATTGTTTGTGGATTAAGTGAGGCTTGTTAGAAGGACCAATTTGGCAATATTATTTGGAGAATGCAGGAAGAGAAGTCTAAAAAAAATCATGTAAAGGAAGCAGCATTTAACAGCTATTGAAGCACCAGGGCTAGTGATATTGCTACCAGTCTACCTGGTGCCTCTGCCACCAGACTTTACGGGGCCTCTGGATGAGGTTGGAACAGGCACCCCCTCTAGTGCAGCCCTGGAAGCGCAGAGCTTGATCAGTGTTCCAGAGAAATTCCAGCAGGTTCAGAACTTGACAGTGGAATGCCCACTGGATTTTAGCCCCACTCACCCCTGGACTCAGCCCTTTAGGCAGTGCACAAACTGTTTCCATATGCAGTCTGAGGTCTAGAGAAATACTGTTTCATCATGAGATTCAAATTCCTGATACTTTAAAAGACTTGAATATGGAAATAAGTAAAAGCAAAATTCAGCAAGCCAACAAAATACTTTTCGACTAACCATAATCGCTTTCACAGAGTCCAGACAGAGTGCCATGAAGGCCCTGTGGCCTTCCCTCAGAGCCTGCTGACTGGGAGTAACAATGGACAGATTAATCGCAAGAGAGGAAACAAAAGAAAATTAAAAACAGACACCCTAGCAATAAAAATTCAGTAGCCTGGATGTAACTCTGTATTCTCTTCCCAGAGCCCCCAAGGACGAAGATATAATAGCAATGAGTAATGATTGTATGTAAGATTATTCATGTTTATAATGACAACCCTGAGTAATAAAAATGCTGAATTATGTTCAGAGGTTTTGCTTTTAATGGCTGACATTTTTATAGGCCTTAGAATTTATAGGAGTAAATTACATGTATTTTCCAGATAGAAAATTCATCTATGTAGGATGTTTAATTTCTTGATGAGGCTTGCTAAACAAAGAATTGCAGAATAGAGTATTCCAATAATTTTATTTTAAATTTTACAAATAAATTACTGTACTGTAGAGTGCATTTTTTAGAATGAACCATTAATTAAATATTCCGGAATTGGGGATAGAGATTTAGCAATATACTAAATGTCTAGGACAATGTTTTTTAAACTCAGTTCAAAGAAATACTAGATTTTTAGGATATTAATCAGTGCTTTTTCAAAAAAAAATACTCCTTGGATATATAAATTTGGGAACTACTAGTATTAATGAAGTAAATAGGCTTTTTATTGCAGGATTTAGTAGGGTTTTTAATATGTTGATATGCATTGTGGCTCCCCAGAGGGGAAGATAATATGCAATGTCTGCCAAGCTTAAGCAACCAGTTGATTAAAACTCAAGTCCCCTTTGCCTACCCTGTCCTTTGCATACTTGGTAGGTGCACTCTGCATGGAGACTTGGACAAGGCCATGATATTTCATTACTCGCATATGAGAAAATTCCTCTTGCTATAGAAACAAACTTAATTCAGAAAGTATATTTCATTGTTCTATATAATAATTCAAATTTCAAACTAGTATGGTACTAAATCTTGGACTTCCCCTAGGTCAGAGTTGCTTTAAGTTGGAAGTCTGTGGTGTAGTTCTTCCATCATCTCCTTGCTCACCTCCTTTCTTCCTTGTGGCTGCCATTTAAGTCCCAGGCAGGGAAGGGGTATGGATAAGAGGAGAGATAGGAAAGTTCTTACCTAGCTCTGTTGCTCTTCTGTCCTCTTCACCAACACATAAGCTTACTTTTTCTCTCCTGATGGTGCTTTCATAGGCTTCTTCTCCCACAGTGCCATTGATAAGGGACACATGCTTCCCTATATGTGAGGGTTGTCTCCTCCTTAACCCTGTTCAGAATGCCTCTTGTCTCTTTCTCCGAGGTCTCGTCTTCCACCAGGTGGCTTACTTGGACAGGGCCATGGCTGCTCTTTCTCCTGCATGGCTCTGATCTGGTCCAGGGAGGACCACTCATGCATCCCTCCCCTGTTGCACTCTGGAAGGGCAGGCTAACCTGACTGCCTTCACAGAGGATGGTCAGCCCTTCTCCCAGCTCACAGTAATCAGTCTCTAATCCATTTTAAATGCTACTGACCTCTAACTCTGAAGAAATGAATCCTTTTTTGTATTTTTATCTTACCAAGAAGTTCAAGAGATATGGAACAGCTTCCCAGGACCATTCTTTTCCTAAATTCTGCTTAGAAATTGGGAGACAAGGATAGGGCATTCTCTCTCACTACCTGATTATCTGAGGACTATCATGTTGGTGACTTGGTTGATATATATACAAGAGAAGTCCTGTTCCAACATCTAGTACCATTTATTTCACCACAGAAGATTTATCCTTGCAGGTGCATCTGTGTGCACACACATGGATCACTGTTTTCAGTACTATAATTTTCTGAAGTGTTGATGACTTTCACTCTTTGCCTCAATTCCTCATTGTCTACTCTGTCCTTGGTCCTCTACAATTGTTACCATCATTCAGTGAAACTGCTATCTTCAAGGTCACCAGTTTATTCCCGAGTATGTAATCCATTCACATTTTTTCAGTAATTAGCCTTCCCGATCATCTCAAAACCTTCCCATTTGGTTTTAACAACATCATACTCTCAAGATTCTCTCTACTTTTCTAACCAGTTCATCTTATCTGTCTCTTCTTTTCCTTGCTCCCAAGTAAAGAAATAATGCAAGAGTAAATCCTCAGACCTTTGCTAGCCTTCCTACTCTTCTTGGAAATTTCATCTTTTGTTTAGGTGCTCCTAAATCTTCATCCTCAAGCCTTGATTTCTATTTTGGCCTCCATTTACATGTCTCCAGTTACCAGAACCTACTGGTTTCCACATAGATGCCCTGGTGCTAAAACTCCATGTATCTAAAACTAAATTGCTTCTTTCCCAGGACATTCTTTCTTGGAATTCCTTAGTCTTTCAATGGCACCATTATTTTCCTGATGATTAAGGCTTCAATTTTGTTATTTTGGCAACTCCTCCTCCTTTGCTTTATGTGTGATCAGTCATCAGGTCTCAAAGTTTCTGTCTCCTTTATGCTTCTTTTTTGTCCTTTCTTTCCACTACCTGTCTTTCTCAGTCATTATTTACATTTAAGAAACATCTCCAAATTTTTCTCTGTGCCCAACTTTACTTTCTGCATACTGAAGTTTTGCATGTTTCACATGGAGTCATCCTAAAACACAGCTTTGATTCTACTAATTCCGGTTTCAAACAGATCTCTCACAATTTCCTGATAAATTAAGTCCAAAACTAGTCTGGAATCCAAAGTCCTAGGTAATCTGCCCCAACCTTCCTCTCCAACCCTATATTCCACTTATTCCTTTACGCAAACGCTCTGCTTGAACCTAACTGGCTCGTCTGAACTCATGAAGTGTATTTTCCCCTCCTTTTCACTTATTTGAATCCTGAATACCTCAAAGAAGGTGTACATGCTCTAAAATTCTATATGATGCATGTCTCTAGCATGTTTCCTTATTTTATTTTAGTTGATGAAGTACAAAGTTATAATTTCTATGAGTCTAAAACACAGGGAGAGTGTTTTCTACTTCTTTTATATATGCCATAATGCTAAATACAGTGTCTTGCAAACAGAGTACATATTCATTTTATGTTGAGTAGTTGAAACATAACTGATCCAGTTCCATTATTTATCTAAGAAACCTGGATATGAAATTTCTTCCTTTCCCCTCAAGGATAACTGGGATTTATTTGTGTTTCTCCATGTCCAAATTTGCTTTAACTCTCTGCCAGTGCCAACTCCATCTTTTCTAAGTGCTTTTGTGCATGTGTATGTGTGTGTCTGCATGTGCTTTTCTGTGAAATGCATCTCATCACCACCACACATAATCACTTAGGTCAAATGGCACTAGATTTACCCTCGTGGACTTAACCTGAGTGTCTGTCATTATACCTTTAAACTAACCCCTGTTGTGCTGGTGATATTTTAAAGTTGACACAGATACCTTTGTGAAGCATTTTCTGCTTTCTTTTGTTAATTTAACATTTGACAGCTAATTGAAAATTTGAAAATCTTTACAACATTATCAACACTGTCAAGGTAATGTACAGCTTTCATTTTTATAGTCATTTGCTTTATCAGTTCTCACATTTAATATAATCATTATTATATGAGATAACAAGGAGGGAAAGTAATAGCTTAGAAATTAAGAAGAGGTGGATTCTTTGGGTAAATCTTCCTTTAGCCTGCTAGTTATCTAGCCCAAGTTACTTGACCTCCCTCAGCTTCACTTCCTTTCTAAGAAAAAGTAAATAATAATATCCACCTGTCATACAATCTGTTTTAAAAAGCAAGGAATAAAACAAAGTATTTATAATGTTTTATGTGATATGTTCAATTGCAGGTAAACTTTTTCAAGTGGTAAGTAGGAAAAATGAAGACATAATTTTTAATTGATTGTAAGCTGCTGAGTTAATATTTTCCTCACTATACTTTAAATCAGATGCAATAGATCTGTTCTGCACATGACTAAACAAAATATAAGATTTGGACACCAAATGACATTTAAATCCATATCTGCTTGCAGAGGATAATAATAACCCATAACATATGCAGTTGTGAATATCAAATGAGATAATGCTGTCAAGTCTTTATTTAATCCAGTGGATAGTATACATCCAACAAATGTTAGCTATTATCATATCATGAAAAATATTTTTCATAAGGGCCCTATTGAGAGTAAAAGAACTAGAAGAAATTATGTCAAAATGTTAAGGGTAGGTGAGTTAGAGATTATGGGTAATTTTTCCTTTTCTTACTTCTAAAATGTCATTAATTAATTCATTCCCTCATTTAGTAATTTTGCTATGGAATACCTGCTATATGTGATGCACTCTGCTAAGCCTTAATCATCCAAATATGGATAAGACCAACATGGATCCCTCCCTGGTGAAACTTAGTCTACATTTTTGCAAAGACCCGTCATATGTACTTAATTGTTCTGTAAGGTTTTCTAACTGATTCTGATAGAAATTACCAAGATTTTATATACTGTTGTAAGCTTAGCAAGACACATCTTTATTATTCTTCTGGATCTGAATCCTGCATTAACCCTTTAAGACAGGTGGTTCAGTGAGGAATATTATGTCTATATTTATAACTATGATTAAATTGCCCAAGCTCACATAGGCAATAGATGGCAACTGGGATGATTTAAGAAGAGACACACATCAAGGCTGATTTGTTTACTGTTTGGGTTTTCTGAAGGAAAGATAAAATAATTATTATTAAATACTTCTTGTGTCATTCCTTAAGCGGTGAGAAACTGTTTTTATTTTCTTGTAACATAGTTGATAATTTCCATATTTTATGTAGTAAGAACAAATCAGTGGTTTTTCTACTACGTTTTTGAGGATCTATTACTATGAAGTTATTTCATTCCCTCGTTCAGACACATTTAATCTTTTTTTTCTTTTGTGCATGTGTGTGTTTGTTCAGAGAAACATGTGTTTCTTCCTTGGAAAAGATCTATCCTATGATGTTCACAATAATGGATTGTCCATTGGCCTGTGTCTGAGGATCATGCAGTCTCCTTCACTGCATTAAATAAGGACATTTCATTGTCTTTTTCAATATCTAGAACCCAGATCTATTGTTTGAGAAGAAGATATATTTGCTTCATAATACCAGTTGTGATCAAATAATCAATGAGTGATCAAATGACATCCTGATTTGCACCTGGTTGTTGCATGCAAAAGGATGAAAAACCTAAAGGACTCCAGATAACTCATAGAGATTCACCTAAGTATTTTCACACACAGCTCTCTCATCTATTCCCTCTGAAAAAAGACTTAGAAACTCTTTATTTTGATATAATAATAATTTTTAAAGGAGTTTTAAAGTTAGTTAAAATACTGTGCTTTTTTCTCACACATAATTGTGCATGTGGATTTGTCAAAAAGTAGAACCCAAGAAACCAGAGAGGATTTGGGAAAACAATGGCATCCCTATTTCGATGCATGGGGGTTGAGCTTTTCACCTCAGACCCAATTGGTAAGTTATACTTTTCAACAAAAGAATAACTCAGGACCAAATACAAAACCCCAATGCAAAAGAATTCAGACCTTGAGCAAAGCTACTGCACTTCACAGATTCCTAGAAAATCAGATCTCATAGTAATGTTATAGAACACACGGAAGAAACAAAACTGCTTAGCAGTACTCTTGTTAAACTCTTAGAATTTGGGTGAACTTTGAAGCAATTACAAAGAATTAGCATTCTCTATATACAATATGAGTGGCTTTCCTGTGCAGAACAGTATGGGATGGGCCTGTAGAAAGACATTGAAGAGCATAAGCTTAGCCTAGACAATCCCCCAAAATGAAATCTGCGCGGGACTTGAATTAAAAGAGTTTTTATCAACATAACTGCCAAAGGATTTTCACTAGTGATTTAGGGAGGAATTTAATTTTGTTGTTGTTGTTATTGTTGTTTTAAATGGTGTTGTATGCAAATAGGTTCATCAATTTAAAGACTACTCCTGTACTCTTGTTGACCACCAGCTATTTGTCAGTCATCATGCTAGGCACAATGATAAGATCATGCTCTGGACTATATTATTCCCACATTACATTACATTACATTACATTACATTACATTACATTACATTACA